>JADAQX010000098.1:0-96149 GCA_015476325.1 Cardiosporidium cionae
GCTCTAATAATACATAAACGAAAAATACAAAAATAATAGAAAGAGCAAAGAAAAGAACTGCCTCTATATTTAAGAAAATATATCCCACGTCATAACCGTTCGTCTGTATAATTCCCCCCTACATCTAAGACTCATCCTACTTCTAACAATTTTGTCGAAAGTGCTAGGGAAAATAATTGGCGCAAATCGAATGTCGATTATATTCGCATGCATTCAAATATAAGTCGATATAATATTCACTCGGCACGTACATATATAACAGGTACTACTAGTTTGGGTTGTAGGATTGATCGATCCTTTATATTAACTACCATGTAATAGGACTGTTACACAAGTTCACCAGAATAACGCAAAATTCGTAAAATACAAAAACAGAAACTAAGTAAAAGCGATATAAGGGCATACTCAATCTGAAACGGAATGGAATGCATTTTCATCTTGTGCCCAAAGCTATGAAGCTATTTCTTTTTCTTTTACCATTTGTTTTTTTTTAGATTATCAGTTTTGCCTGAAAGTCAAAATTAACTTTGTCGCCCAAAATTGTAATTAAATTTGGTTTCAAACATGTCCCACTTTCTATTTTTTATTTAACAAACAGCACTCTGCATACGATTTGAATAAAGTCTTTCTTCTCTTTTACATTGATTAAAAACAAAGGAAGATGATCTACGTGCAGCAAAGTTCCCGCCGACCACCAACTCTTTCGCTGGAATCCTCAACGTTTGGCAATACGTGTTCAAAAATTGCAATTCGGATGGCTTAGTAGCTTCGCACTAGTGTTTGGCCTGTTGCTTCCCATCCTGTTTATCCTTTTCAGATTACCTTTTCCAGGCATGCTTATATTGCCTCTTCCATGTCCACTTTTCATTCATTTCTACGGTATGCTTTCACGTTATAAAATTGGAAAAGAGAGAAGAAAAGTTTTAACGGTGTAAGGGAACTGCAGACTGCTTGCAGTTAAACGAAACTCCTCCGAAGAAAAATGCTACGAGTGATGTTTACTGTTGATCTCTCGTGCATGATAATGGATGACTTGAGCTGATATTCTTCTGAAAGGTTTCTTTTTGTCGTCGCCCTGAGTTGCACCATGCTCTAACAATCTCAACATTTTGCTTGAAGCATTTTCTGCGCTGCACTTGATTCCGTTTCAATTTTAAACAATAGTTGAATTTTTTCTATAAATTCCCATTGCTAACTTTAGGAAATATTTGCCTTTTTTATTTGCACGGAAAGTTTTAAAGATGCCTATTATGTGAAGCAGCGCACGTTTTTTCACTTTGATAAATTTTGCCCCTTTGAAATAAACTCTGCTGTCACTTAAATGAGCTATCTTCTTTTTTACTTAAGATCCTATTAAAACGAAGGAAATGAAATCAATTCGATTGTTTTGTTTCTCATCATTCACCTCAATCTTACGTTGAAAAATTCATGTCCCTACTTTTGCAAAAGGCTATTTTACGAATCAGTATTATTCTTTTCAAGAAAGCAGAATGTGAAACTATATCATTTCCTCTATTACTGGTATTTTACGTGCCATGAAATGCATTAGCTTTTCTTTCCTTTTTACACTGCTGCATCTTTAAATCCCACCTTATGGCGAAGGGTGCAATCCATGTAAGTGAGGCTTTTTGCATCGTAAGAGTTTTGTATTCTTTATGTATTAGTTTTTTCATTAATTAATGACGCATGATGAGGTCACTCTCTTGAAGTTGATTTTTGGTAATTTCTTTAGCAAATACATTAGCATCAATGAAGACAGCTAAAAGCTATTTTGGAGGATGGAATATCTGTGTGAAATGCTTTTTGGTTTATATAAATTTTATTTTACACCTCGATCGCCTATGGCTTTACTCTCATCTTGCTGAAGCAATAATCATTTTCAATTCGTGTCTTGCTCACTATGACTTTTGAACTTTTCTCTTCGATGCTTCATTTCACTACCTTGCTGAATATTTTTTAAATTGTACGATACTACAGATTCAAATCTGTTGTTTTATTTTCGTTAAATTTATCATTTGAGTTTTCAAGTTTTTGTCCCTGAAAACATGAGGTAGTCTTGTGAAAACTACTTTATGCAGAAAGTTGTTTCTTGTAGTGATGATAGATGGCTTGCTTTCACTTTTTTTATTGTGTATGTTTCCCTGCTCAATCTATAAGGAATGGAGGTATTATTATTATCTTCTTGTTCTGCCCTTTTTATCTTGTTTATAGCCCAATGGAACCAACTTTCGAAGAATTTCAAAGTTGGATATTGTTGCTCGTATGCGATTGCTTATTCAACAGAAAGTATACAAGCGACCCAAATGGCTGGCTGCGGTGAGTTTTTCTACTTATTTTATTCTATCTTCATGATGAGGGTTTGCACTCTTAATATATATTCCAGGTATAAAAAAGAGAACCTACGAGAGGTCCTACTCGAATGAAAGAAATACATAAGAAAGCCACCATCAAGAAATAGGATGGAAAAAATACTAAAGAGGCAAGAGAGAACAATCAAAAGTATGCATTTGTCAAATGTATACTGAGATTTGATGTACTTCACTCGTTTTGTAATCGATGTCCTCTTTTTATCGATTTTGGTTTAAAATATGTATTCAGCTGTACATACACGATGTAAGCACTCTATTTTTAATGGGCAGTCCAGAGGGAGAGACGAACGCGTGCGTCTCATATTTTGAGATGTACAAAAAGTTATGTCCACTCTTTATACCCAAAGAGTGTTGATCTAATCTTACGTTGCTGTCTCTTTTTTTAGTTTGTAAGTCAATTTTATGCCTCTTTTACTTCTTTTTTTTTCTGCTTTCTCTATTACAGACGGAAAAAGTACCTCCACTGGAATTGCAAAATTTGAAATTGAAAGATAAAACTATCTCTAACCCTTATTTTGGTTTAGTCAAGACAGTTTTGCAGAAATACCCAAATCTTCGCTTTCAAGATTGCTTTGTTGATGGAAATGATTGGAGTAAAGGTATAAAGATTGAGCCTTTGTCTCTCTTTCTTATACGTTTATTACTGTTTGTCTCCTTTTCTTCTTCCTGTTGAAATTTACTTATATTGCTTCTGCTCAAACAGACATAAATGGCTTAATGTTAGTGTTCTAAAAAAGAAATATGAGTATTCCTGTGCATGTACCTCCTTAAAAAAAAGAAGTTGAAACAATATGAGCGTCTTGCAATCTCTTTTCTCTGATTTGATGGCATGCTTTCTATTTGTTTTAAAAAGGAAATGATACGTATCGTGATGATCACCCTGTTATGCAATTTGCTGCAAAACAATTGCAATTGATGAACACAGGACTTCCCAAAAAAGCAGCTTTTAAACAGGTGGATTAATAATGTAAAAATTAAATTTTTTTTAGAATGATGAAAAGAGGTGCCTAGGCACATTTTTCTACTGTATTTGATAAAAATTCAAAAGGATTTTTTATATAGAAGGAGAGGAGGGAGCATGGAACAATTGCACGAATCTTTTCCTAGCAAACCCTGCAGATGCCTGTTTTGTTACCTCTTCATTTTATAAAGATATATTTGTCAATAAATACGCATACATTGTATTGCTTGCTATAATTCTCTTATTAAAATGTGCATTTTTAGGCAGAAAAACATTTTTATGAAAGACGTCTTGCTTTAGAAAAACAGCAAAAATTACAAATGGCACTCGCTGTGGATGAGAAAGTTGAACCTTTGTTTACTACGGGACAAGGCTATTGGCTTGTAGGACTTGTTAATGTTGCTGGCGCTGTATTTTTCTCTATTCTATTCATACATGTGTTGCCTCCAATTCTTCTTCCTGCTCTAATTTGTGTGTATATATACAAAGGGGAGCATGGCTAATTTTGATGTTTAACACGTAGAAACAGAGCCAGAGTAGCCCCAAAAGGCATTTATAAAATCTTTTAAATTGTTTTTGAAATGTTTTCTTTGTGCTGCATGGTAGACTCAAATGGCGAAGTCTGAGCAAGAGCATTTAAAACGAATTCTAAGTGTTTTACGGTATGTATGATGATAGGAAGGCACTTTGTTGGTTCATGTTTCATTGCATGCCTCCTGTTTAATTCTCCATTGATCAAAAAAATTTCTAGACCTTTGAGACAGGTTCTACGCTTGAAAATGATGCATAACGCAATGCCTTTTGGGTAGACACTATTTTAAGTGCTGCTTCTATGCTTTTCTTGAAATTTGGAGGGACAAGAGAGAGTGTGTTGGATTTTGTAATGCAGTGACTTAATCCCCTTTTCATACTGTGTGGTGGAGGTGCGGTGGTAAGCAACGAAAGCATTTGAGAGGAAGAGTAATCAATAAGAAATGCTGCAGTTTTTTAAAAGTGCTCTGTGATTATGAGCGTTGCCAACATGCAATCACAATCAAAATAATTTATTATTCGACTATTCCTATAAGCTGAAAAAGTATTTCAATGTGTTTTTTGCTATTTTTCTGCAATTCTTGTTTGCTTTACGTATCTCTGTGCGTTCATTTGATCTCTTTTTTTCTGTTAGATCCATGAAAAAAAATGCCACTCCTTCCTCTTCCGACGTAAGTAAAAAGCCTTCAGATTCCGCTACATCTAATTTTCCTAGTCTCACATGAAACTTGTTTCTGCAAATATTTATTGTCGAAGTATAGCATAGAACAAATAAGTTTGTTCGATAAAATAGATTAGGGTGAATGACTATCTTATAATTGCATGAAAACCGCACAATAGTTTATACAACCCCTATGTAATTAGCAGAAAATTTGTATCTTCGGTGAGAATAACAAAGAGTTTCAGCCAGCCCTATTGAGATATTTCACGTTTGATAAATGCTATATGCGATAACTACTGAAAATGCTCTGGCAGTATCATGCATTTTTATTAGCACTAGCCTAAGGAAAAGGCTTACTTTTTTTCTGCATTCTATCAATATGCTAGCTTTTATTGACAAACGAAGAGAGACTATTATGAAGCACAAAAATAACATTTATCCGATATACTTGTGCCGGTAGTATACACTTCATGATAAGTTAAACCGCTAGCTTGGTTTTCATAATTTTTGCTTTCTCTTTTTTTTAAATGCTGAATTTTATAAAATTGCGGATTGAATGAATGAGGGAACTAAGCGGTTTTCTGTACGATATTGTTAATAATACGTTCAAGGAAAATTTTTCGGAGGATAGATTGAATGGTCGAATTATGCGTAAAATTGCTGGTAAGGAAAAGCTGGTGTTTGCCGGTCTAAGTCAAGTTGGAATATTTAACATGCAGCGAGTTACCTTATACGCGCATCAATAATTTTCTTTCTCACATTTCCTTTATAAGTTTAAATGCTTGAAAGGTTAGTTTAATATTGTCAAGCACGCTCTGCGTAAAAAATGAATGAAGTACAATGTGTTTCAATGCTTACTAAAATTGAGCAACTTGTATCAGATGGATCATTTCTGCAGCGGCGTATGAGCAAAGTAACCACCTGCAAGAAGCATGTATTATACTAGCAAAATGTTACGAATGGGTGTAAATGGAATTACTTCATCATTCTTTCCTGAATCACATGTGGAAGTGCAGCTTGCTATTATGATAACTACAGCAACGAACCTATAAACGGAGCTTATATGAACACGTGAAAACGTAAGCAAATTTGTCGTCACTGCGATATGCCAATTCGAGCTATAGAAAAGCATAGCAATAGAACGTATACCAAGACAAGTTTTGATCGTGGTCTAGATTTCCTATTGCTTAAGATAATTTTATCTAACGCTTCAGTAAAGTTTGCATTTTCAATGAAATAAATGAGCAAATTATAGTCATCAAGGGACAGGAAGTCGAAATATGAGCGAATGATTGCAATTTTCACACAGTCAAGTAACGACGAGAAATGCAGCTCGAAACAGTAAAGAGCAACAGAGCACTTTCTATTTAGTAATGCATTTGATTGATTATTTATTCCTAGTGGGCTTACGCTGATTACATTTCTTCATTAAATGCTCATAGTATCAAGAATATTTACTTTTGGCACTCATGTTTTGCTTGCTATTTTTGAAAAGTTGAACTTGTAATTCAACGAATGTCACGAACCCTTGCTTGCAATATAATTCTCGCGCTTCCTCTCGCCCTTGGTGATTCTAATCGAATGTAAAACAGCAAAAATGTTGAAATAACAAGCCAACTAACACTGAAAAGATCAAGGGATTCAGATTTATCCTTAAATTACATGATAAAGGAATCTAAATTTGTCAAGTGAACGGCTAGATATTGCAGTCGAGTCCGATACGCATTTCCACTTTAAATTTTTCGGCTGCATCAGTTATCCTCTTGTTCAATTATAGGCTTACTTTTTGAAGTTGTAAGCAAGAGTGCTACCTATTCAGGAAAAATGCACGTATGCAATGCTCAACAATTTTTGCAGCATGCGTTTTAAGAGACAAGTGGTGAACCAATTTGTTTGGTTTTCTTCCCTCTCGCCATCCTCTCCTGCTATCGTGCGTCCCCTTCGAGTTACTGGTTAGCTGCAATGAAACACCTCTGCGATAATTTTTGCCCAGAAAAGGAGCGCGCAGAGAGAATTCGTACAGGAGAGAGCCATCCTGTGGAACACTCATTTGGTGTGTTTGTGAAGGTATGAAATATAGGTATGCAAGAGATACGAAATCATCACATATCTTCATGAGGGGAATTTATTGATTACACTGCATGACCTGGGTGAAAAATTGTTTTCTGAAAACTAGTCTTACATATCCCATAGAACACATCATATAGAAATATAAATATAATTTGTACTTTTCTTTCTTCATAAACTGTAAAAATTGCTTTATTTTTTCTCTGCTGCTACCTTAATATTTCCTAAGTAAGTTTTTGTTCATAACTTAGATTGCGCTATCGCCTTTACTCGACTTTCAACAGTCTTTTCTTGCATACTATTTTAAGCTCAATGCTCCGTGTTAATTGGGATGCAATTTCGCTATTCAGTAACAGATTTGTTTGAACGTTGATTAACCATGGTGGTACTTTCTAAAAAAAATTGTAGTTGTGCCAACGATCTAAACACATCAAAAAGAAGAGAAGTCGTAAAATAAAAAAGCTCTTTTATGTTCCTAGTAAGGAATACGCATTTACTAGAGTAAAATACAATAACCCTCATAAATATTCTCGTCTGACAAAGTTATAGTTCTTTGGGCGTCAATTATGAATGGGGTAGTTTTAAGTTAGCTTTGGATGCTTTTGTGAGTACCTTTCCTTTATTTCAAACACGGTGCATTAATATGAAAGTGCTCTGAAACGTTCTGTTGTTGCAGCAGTATGTACGTGGAGGCATAAATGTAGCATCTGCTGATGAATCTTCTATCCGCTCGTTTCCAGCACTGCAAAAATGTCAAAGCTTTCTTCTTCAAACGATTTTACCTTCTGTACTATCTCCTGATTCAACTTATGATATTGCCATACCCAAAGTACTCACTTTTATAGCTGACCGCTTACGTGCTATTAGACAAGATGCGCTTGTACAGAAGCTCTCTAATTCCTGTTACACTCACTTTTTACACTCTGCAATACGTTTTCATATTTTTGCTGATGCCTATATGATCACATATGAAAGATGCAATCAACCTGAGGCATCAATTTCTGGCAAGCATTTGTATCAAAATGCAGATAATTCTTCGCAAATTTGGCTCCGTTTCTTATTAACTCAGTTGCTAAGTCAGATTGTGCAATTCTACAAGAATGCATTAACGAATTCTTCTGGATGGAAGGGTAACGTGCAAGTATCAAATGCTTCTATAAAAGCAAGTTCAAGTTCTCCAGACAATTCTCCGTCCGTATTATTATCATTGAATGAAAATCGCAATTCTACAACTCTAATACTTGAGAAAAAGCTAGGAATAACGTTAGAAGAAGCGGATGAAATGCTGTGCTATATTCCTTTATACAATTTAGGTGATATTTCTTCGTTACAAATGCTGTTTTGCGATGCCCTATTACCAATTGTAAAATCTAAGCATACGAAAAGGGCGATCATGCTATCACTAGCAGGTTAACCAAGTATTTAACATTCAATTTCTGTAAATTTATAGAAAACTGAGCAAAGTTGATTATTTTAGCACTATATAAATTTAAAATGTAACAATGGAAAAGATGCGTTCTCAATTTACTGATACAACGTAAGAATTTATTTTGATTCTTTGCTTTCTACTTCAGCACGCAATGGAAACTTTGCGTATATATTTCAATGGATTCCGTTACTGCATTTTTGTCAAAAGTTAACTGTGATGCTTCACCTGGGAAAGATACGATTGCAAGCTTTTCGTTGCATACTCAGTACAGGCACTAGGAATTCTTCATCTATCTCTGTATACCGTTGCAAGCACCTGCTCAATTTGCCATCAGAAAAAGAAGTATTAGAATTGTGTGTACTCTGTGATTTTACAATTAAGAAAGATATGATTTTTCTGAAAAAAGAATATGCCATTATTTCTTTTCATCAAGTGATTCGTCAGCTTAATGCTTCTGCATCAAGGGATATGCTAGAAGAAATTAAGCGTCAGCATACGAATGACATAGTCGATAATATATTCTATGGGCTGTCTGGTACCTCTTTTTCGCGTGCTGAGTAGAGTATGTACGGCGTGCGAAAGCAAATTTGTACCTACTATCGTATACCTCTGCCATTTTTATTTGGGAAATATTGTTTAATGTACTTTCAGTTTTGAGCATGATTATATCACATTGTTTAATAGAATTTCTTATTCAAAATTGTTTGTTCGATTGTGAAAAAGCTAGGCTCAATAATACTTTTCAAAATGAGTGGCTTTTGCTTCTTCATATATCTATCTTGTAATTGCTCTTTTCCTTATTACGATAGTTACAAAAAGATTTTTACTGCTGCTCATGTAAGCTGTTCAAAGACGCTCACTTTTCCGCTCGCTGTACTCTCACACAAAAGAAAAGAGCTGGTAAACCGCAAAGCAGGAAATTAAAGAAACCTAGAATTCTGCTGTAAGTTAGCAATAATAAAAATATGCCACATGCAGACTGCATTGATGGGCATGATGATCCATTTAATTTACCGTATAAAGAAGCGCATAAAACTCATTTTATTTTTGATAGATTTATGTTTCTATTTTGCTTTCTGGAAAAGAATGAAATAATGCATGCTCTTTTGCAAAAATGGTGTGCACGCAGTGTATGGGTATAGTACTCCTGTGCATCGTAACAGTGTTACTTTTGTCAAAATAGTGTTACTATTGTCATTTCGTCAACACCGTTTTGACACAAGTAACAATCTTTAGACAAAAGTAGCAATGTTTTGACAATAGTAAAATGTATACGTAGGGATTATTGCATCGGGCAACGCTTTTTGGGTTTATTCAGAAAAGCATGGCAGCATTTTTGGTGGCAAATGAAAGTTATGGCTATCATTTTTGAAAATATGTTTGTATACCTTTTCGATGCAGAATACAAGCAAGCATTATCGCTTTTACGGGCAGTAATAAAATGTATCCTATCAAATTTTCAATTTCAGTGAGCGTACAAGTTCTTATAAATGCAAACGTCACCAATATCATGCTTAAAGATAATAATAGAGTGTAGTGATTGTAATCGAATCGTGTATTGACAAAAAGATGTTCACTTCCATACCGTCAGTAACATTAATTTAACCCAGTTACGTTTAAAGCGTGGATGTAACATAATAACCAAAAAGATAAAATGATTACTTTATATGATTTTACTTTTTATAATTAAATTAAAATCGAATCTACAAACGAAACTTCTATGAAATAATTGAAGCAGAATCAGGCACACAACGTTTATTGTGTATATTTCGAAAAATATTGAAACGCCAATAGTATTACTTTGGCACGTTAGATATAATTACCTGCCAGTGTCCTTTACTACCACATAAAAAATTAATACCTTGAGTTTAATTGTATCATTTTGAGTCCCATAAGGCCCCCTCTTATGTTTTTTATCATATAGAAAGCAGTTTCACATGTATTAATATTGAAAAATCGCTAATTTACATATAGTTCCATCCTATGGTGACAAACCACAGTAAGAACCTAAAAGAGAAAACTCCTGCCGATGGAAAATTGGAAATTTTCCGTAGTATTCCCATATCTCTCAATGTTTCAAGTAACCTTTCTTCTACGAAAAGAAGTTATATTTCTTCACTATTGAAATGAGAAGAAAACGCATTCAAAAACTATGCTCACTCGTCACTCGGTGAAGGGGGAAAGACACCTCTCATTCTGCATTCCTTTTATACACTCAAAAATGTCAAAAAAATACTTTGTGCTACTTTTCAAGTATATTTTTAATTTGCTTTAGTATCGCAACTTTAATTCAAAGACAAATCGTGATTGGAAGATACTTAGATAACTAAAGCAGTAATATCTTTTCTTCTATTATGCGGTCGAATGTGGAACGAATATAAAGGAACACTACATGAAAAAAAATCCAGTAGATGTCTTTCTTCACAACTCATTCTCTCTTACTATTGAAGAAAACATTATCTTTACTAATTCTCCTATCGTGTTGACATTTTTGAACCCAGGAAGAAGATTGAGTGAAGCAGAAACCTCTCTATGATTGTATGTCCAGCGAAAGCGCTGCTATATGAACGTTTAGCGAGGAAACGGAAAGGTGCTTGATACAAGATCCTTAACGCAATGCAAAACAAACTTTCAAGAATTACATGTAATTTTTTCCCACTTCGTCTGAATTTCAACTTTTCCTTTCCTATTAAGAACCTAATAGTTAGCGAAAGATAGAATTTGCAGTGCAAACCTTCCCCGGGAAAGCGATGGCGGACCCTGTTGAGGATATTCCTATAACATTGTTTTCTGCTCATATATATTGCTCTGATTTCAACGGGAGAACTGATGAAGCTATTTCCACTTTATTCATGGTAAGTATGTACCCCTTTTTATGCTCAAATATATCGCAGAAGCATTCTCGTTTCAGTGACAGTTATACTATAAAAAACTATTCAGCCTCGAGGCAAAAGGAATATGTTCTTGGAGTGTAGAAGGAAACTTCGTATGATTTACTCTGTGACTTGTTCATGGTATACGTAATATTCATATACCCTGTTATAACCCTAGAGAGGCTACGGTCAATTTAGCAGTCGAAGTTTCTTAGAAAAAAATTCTTTTAATTCGCAATATTCTAGTATCAGTGTACGTACAGTTGTTCATATGTGAACTTTGTTTTTGAATATTTAAGTCATAATATATTGCCGCTGCTGCCTAAACGCATTATTCTATTTTCCAGAGTTCCCATCCCATCCAATTTCTTTGTTTCCATTAAAAAAAAATGACGGAGTAAACAAATCAAAATACGCATTTCTTTTTCTATTTTTAACATATAGGAACGAGCCGCAGCGGCTCCAAAATCAATCTATAAGAATCGTGCAAAATCATATTGTTTTGCGTAAGCCTGCTTTGTTTCCTTTAATTACCGTATTTGTTATATATTTCTTGGTTGTAACAGTTCTAATTTTTGTATACGTTATTTCTTTTGTAGAAATAAGTGCTGTTGAGCGCCAGCTCTTGCCAAATGGGCATAATTGCTCTTTCTAACATTCATGAAATCTTTGTGTTTGGGGATAAAACTGTGGCAAAATGCTGATGCATTTGCAAGAATGGAAACACAAAGAATTTAGCAACTTGGAATACATTTTCAGTGTTTTTTTTTTGTTTCCTCTATCGAATCTCTAGTATTCCTGTAAATCCAGTATTTCCTTGGAAAATTGCGTGATTTAGTTTGGTTTTTTTTCACTCAAGCAAGTGGCAAAGATATATACACTCCATTGGATGTTTTGTATGAAAATCCTTGTGGATTTATATACCGAAAAAATTTTGCTAGGCTTTTTACTTTTGAGAAACCTATGCTTACATAGCCAGTCACCTACTTCAAAGAGAAGGAATGCAGAAAAGAAGGAAGTAGACACATACGATGGATACTTACCTTCAAATAAGTTTTGTACAGTTAGCCCCTATGCCTTCTGGATTTCAATAAAAATTTGAGAATTTCAGCTAAAAAAAGATTCGTGGCCATAATGGAGTATCTGTAGCATGATGAAAGAAATTATTTTTTGGTTTTCTTTGTTTTTTGTCGATGAAAGGGAATTTTTATGTGGGCATTTTTTCTGTTATTCTCTCTTGTAGTTCTTTTGAAACACAAAATGCAATGTCTAAATTCATTAAAGTGTGGGATGGAAAAATTGCTTGGAGAACTCCCATGACAATATCTACTGCCATACCTGCAATGGAAGGGAAAACAGCCAAGCGGAAGGCGGCTATGAAATTGCAATATGAAAATAGTAGGATATTTCTATGAATGCTCACCATTGTATTTGCAGTGTTATTTTTCTCTTTTTATTTAGGTGGATGTATACCCATTTCTCTCTTCTTTTAACCTTTTTTGTTATTTCCCCTCTCTCTTGCAATAGTTCTCAATACTTTTGTTTTCTCTCTGTTCTTAAGCCTATTATATAGTTTATATTCTATACACTAAGTTTTATATTCTTGTCTATAGACTCACAGTGAGTGAAATAAATAAAATTGAAGCCTCTCTTCTGTATCGGGTTCTTAAAAAACTTGCAATAGTTATAACATGTTTACATACAAATCGTAAGAAACAGAGGAAACAAATTAGAATAAACGATAAAGAAAATGAGAATCCTTCTATTTAATAAGAAAGGCGATATTAGTTCTTCAAACTAAAACCTATTTTTTAGGCTAAGAAATGGCGCTTCTCACTGGTTTATTCAATGAATGGGATGTATAAACATTCCCTTCATAAAGAAGATAATGGCTGTGTTTTACTTTTATATTAACAGAGAAGAAACAGGCAGCTAGCCGATCATCGATTGCCATTCGAGGAAAAACACCGCTTTCTCCTGTGCGTTGTATACTTTTCGTACCACTTGTTTCAAGGCTGAAACAGGAAGATTTTAAAATAGTTTTAAATCTAAATCTTTTTCAATGCAAGAGAGATGTTTTTTTTTTTGCTTTATATCAAAAATGGCATCCTTACCGTCGCTAGAGATGAAAAAGAAGCACCCATCGGATTACAGTGTATATGCAGTGAAACTATTCTTTTTAAAAAAAACATATTTCTCTCTCATTTGGCATCTTATCCTTCCATACGCTCTTTGATGGCATTTTTGTTTCAAATAGAAATGAATACAGTTTATAAAAAAGAGGCTGCACTCTCAGTTTTGCAAGATAATTTTTTGATTATCTCTGAGAAAGTAGTCTGCATCCATAAGCTTCATTTTGACTTTTTAAGTCTATCTTTTCTCTTCATCGATCCTTTTTTATAGTTTTTTACGATTATTTCATTCCACACTCTAAAAAAGATATTGTAAAATTTGATATAGAAATCACCCCCTCTGTTATAAATCTGTGTGCATCTGTGTCTTGTTTTAAGCCATTACTAACCTTATTGGATATCAAAATGAAAATAAAACATGGCTTTTCCAGCACCATTCATAGCAAAGTGACACCTCTTGAAGGGTAGATTTATTTTATTGTTTTTCTACGTATTTCTGAGGTTTTTAATTTGCTTTTGCCTAGAGAGAGTATTCTGTTTCTTTTGATAAATCCATGCTAGCATTTCCTTCTTCTTTTTTATTTTAAATTTAGAGGTTGATGTCGGCTATGAACGTTTTCTATCTCTCGTTTTGATATTTCTACTGTATCCTAGAACTGATTCCTGTATTTCTCTTCTTTCGTATCATTTTTTGGGGATTTTTTATTTTGATACTGCCATGGTTCAAAATAAAAAATTCTCTTTATTATTATAAAAGATTCTCTGTTTTTATTTTTTGATGGACTCTAATGGACATCTATCTTTCATTTTTTTATGTTCTTACTCAGTGATATTTTTCTTCTAAACGTATGATTTTCATTTTGTTTATGTGCTATACTTTTTGTAGATTTTCTTATCCAACACAACTTTGTATGAAGAAAAATTACATTCGAGTCGGTTTGGGTTTGCATTTTTCTGTATATTTGAAGAAATAATCTTCTTTGTATCCTCTTTTTCGTTCTATCTATGTTTTTTAAATTGGTTCTATGGGTAGAAATTTGTTATTTTATAGTGTTTTGCATTCTTTTCATTGTTTTTTAAAACAGTTTTAATGATGCTTTTTAGTATATAAGAAGATGCAAATGAGGGAGGAATAAGCAAGAGAGATTTATTTCTTCATCGTAAATTAAAAATGTGTAGACTCTTTTTATTGCAAACACAGTCACTCATTTTTCTAATCTTTTTGTTTTCTCGCTTTTTCATTGCTTTATATATGCAGTTTAAATATTTTATTTTTAATGGATGAAACGGTGACACACTAGCCCTTGAAAGAGTATATCTTCTCTTAACTATTTTTTATTTTTAGATAGAGCAAAAATTTTGGTTATCCTAATTTTGTTGCAATTTTTTATATTCTTGTTTTGGTTATCCTAATTTTGTCATGCAATTTTCTTGTTCAAAGCATTTCTTTATTCTTTCTTTCCTTCTGAATGTCTTTTGTTTTGCTTTTACAATCCATTTCTTTATTGTATTCCTCTTTTATGCAATCATTCTTTTCTTCTCTATCATTCTATTTTAATAGAATGATTTATTTACTGTGTTTGTGTATAGACATGCATGCAGAAGTTTGTTTCTCTCGTTCAGCAGAATACTTCGTTGCATAACGATGCGATTTCTTGGTTACATTCTTCTAATCCCAGAAGAGCCATCCTCGAAATGGTAGGAAAAAAATTTGTAGATTTTTATGAAAAAATTCTTCAGTTCCTGGGAAGAATTGAGTAGAATCTTTCTTGGATAAAAGAAGGTTTTTTAATTCCTTCTTTTTCAATTTTTTGTTCTTATTTCAATTGTTTTATTTTCATTTTTTAAATAGTAGTTACATTCTACATTTTTTATCCCAATTTCATATAAAAATTTTTACTTTAACCCGTCATTGGAAGATTTTTATATATTTTTGTAGGTAAAATCTCTTCATTTAAGGATTCTATCAATCTAGGCTTGTATTTATTTTATGTTTTAGAGAATTTGCTAGTTTTATCTAATTTCCTTTAATGAAATTTTTTATAAAAAGAATTTTAGTTGTATTACTGCCATTCCTCAGTATAATTCTTTTCTTCTCTATAGAAATTTGGAGTTATTTTAACCAAATTTCTTTGGCTAATTCTGTTTATCTAAATAGGTTGAAGATCCTCTTGCATCGCCTCCTATAGCCTGCTTACGTAAGATAAACATTCTGGGTGGCCTCCACACCGAGAAATAGAGAGAAAAATATCTTGAAATTTTTATTTTAGAGAATAAGGCTTCAAAATTGTTATTTGAAATGCTTCCATGAATAGGCAAGGTACCTCATAAAACGGAGAAATGAAAAAAACGAATTGCACGAGAGAGAAAAAATATTTTTGATGAGAAGGGGAAAGGGATGAAACTCTGAAAAAAATTGGCTTGGAGAGATATTATAGAGGGGGGATAAAAGGGTTAGGCATCAAATTTTGTACAAAAAAATGGTTTTTTGATACATTTCATTGAAAATGGAAACTTTGTTTTTCATTGAAGCATTCATTAAATAAAAATTTAAAAAAAATGTTTACTCGGAGTCTGTTATGTGTGGTGAACCCTACATTTATACTTTACACGTTTTTCTATGCTTGTATGACATTTAGTAGGATTTCTCAACTATTTTACTTTTTACATCCATGAAAAATAGATTATAGAAATAAATGTGAATTTTCGATTGGATTTAATGAATCAAAAGAGCTTGAAATTGGTTTTGTCAAAACTATTCGTGATGGTAATCCTATTGTCCACTCGGCCTCTGGATGCTTGCACATCCCTTATGCCATGCAAGAATTTCTCCATACTTTAAAAGTACTGTACAGACACTGAGAACAAAGTAGAACGTGTTGAGAAAAGATGCAAAAAAAAATGAATGAAAAATTGCAACAAAAAATGAATGAAAAATTGTAACCGAAATAAAAAATAATTATGTACAAGATTATATCGTGTTAGTCAATTGCATATGCAAAAAAGAGAGAAATAATAATCCAAAAATGATGAAAAGAATGAAAGTGAGCGCACAAATGAAAAAAATTTTTTTAGGTGTACATACAGGGCGCCACCTCGGTGTAAGGGGAAATTTCCCTACTATAGAAACAATAAAAGATAAAATAAAGGATAAAATGCGGTTGGAAAAACAAAAAACATGTTTAAATATATATATATGAACGTTCTAGTGTTCGTTTCTATATGAAGTCTCTTCTGTAGAGCCAAAATATGCACAGAAAATAGAGTCTATAGAGCAAAAATTTGCTTTTTATAGTAACGGAGTGCCTTTCTTTGCTTGTATATCTTTTTTCTTCTCCACGCTGTATGCAAGTGAGGCACTCAAAAGTTATAATTTCTTCTTGAGAAATATTTTTTTTTATGGCTCTATTTTTGTATTCTGTGGATGTGCCTCTGTGCCTTAGAAAAATCTCCCAGAAATTGCGTTTCCAGTCTATGATCGAGCCACACAAAAAGGTAGGAATCTTCATCTTTGTATCATAACTCTACGAGCTCATGTTTTCACGAAGTATTGTATTTCTTCCTTGTCTATGCATAGAGGAATATTCCTTTCTTCCTTTATACTCTTGCTCATTTTAATATACCTCTAGAATATTTTTATTTTCTGGTTATCTTTATTCTATCGCTTATGTTTTTTACTCTCTCTTTTTTTTCAATTCTTTGTAGCTTGTTTTATTCTCCACTTTTGTAAGATGCGGTGGAGAAGTGTTGTTTTTTCTCGTTCATTTCCTTCTTTTTTCTTTCTCTCTTTTTATTTTTTATAGCAACAGAGATGGATTTTTCATTAAAATTCCATAGTAAACAATGTATATTGTTTATACTGTGTTTCTCATTTTCTTTTAACACTCAACACGATGTCTGCTTCTGCCTTTGAACTCTGTAGGTGTTTGGAGATTAGTATTGGTGAGATTATCATCCAAACTCTCTCAGATGATGGCTGTATTTCAAATAAAACCTCTTCATTCTTTTGAAAAAACTAAAAAGATATGCTGTTGGTTAGAAGAAATGTTCTATAACAAGATATTTGATGGGTGTATAATTTCCTCCTTATATTTGCAGGAAGTAAGAAATATTGCAGTCTAAAAACATGTGTAGATTTTTTTTTTTCATTGAAAGATAAAAGCAGCGATAAAATGTAGGGAAGAAAAAAATTGAAAAAATTAATAGAGTGTGAGTAAAGAAAAAAATTGCATAGAAGGGAGGAAAGAGAGAGAAAAAATTATATAAAATTTCGTAAATAAGTAAAAATGTAAATACAAGGGAGATAAAATGGCAATGAAAAAGAAAATATAAAAGGCAGAAATAAACGTAAAAAAATAAGAATTTTCAAGATATATTGAAAATAATACAAACCTATAGAAGAAATGCATAGAAATTACGAATAAAAAAAATAAAAAACTTTACATAGAATAGAAGGAAGCAAAAAACAAGAGAATTTTTCGAATGATTTTTTTTTTTCTTCTTCTTAGAATGATGCTGCCTGTGATGGAATGGGAAGCTTTCCACTACATCATGTGAGTTTCTTTGGTTCTAATTGTGGACTTACATTTGATCACTCTCAAACAAAGAATGCATGTTTATTCAATAGATTTGTGTGGAAATCATGGAGAAATTCCTCTCAAGAAATGCACAAACGTGTTTTCATCAACGATATGAGAGGAGAAGAGAGAAAATTTAATGGAAAAAGAGAGATGCGTTAGAAAATGCATTGAAATGAACAAAAGATTAAAAAATTAACGAAAATTTTATGTTCTTAGCAGCAGTGAATAGATTCAAGAAAATTATTTTTAATGAAAAAGAAGGGCATCCATCCTACACACACTGGACCACGGCTTGTAAATTTATTAGAAATGATAAAGAAAAGAAGGAAAGCAAACAATGAAATAGAAAGAAACTTTGAAACTGAGAAAAAATAATGGAAAAATTTGCTGCCTGAGATGTATCCTTACTGCGGAAGAATGGGAAGCCTCCTTACCCTTTGAGTGAATTTTTTATAGAAAAGAATGGAGATTGTCATTTTTTTCTGTTAAAAAGATATACTGCTGTGTAGATCCTCTTTTTTTTTGTTGTAGAGAAAACTCTAAAGAAGATCCTCTCTTTTTTTTTATGTTTCTATTTTTTTCATCACTTTGATGTATACCAAAACTTCTTTTGGATGAAATTTTCTACTTCAGATTTGTGGAACCACTCATATCACTTTTCCTCTGTTAGAATTACGCTGTGAAGTGAGTCCAACAGCCTTTTATCAGGTTTGTGAGGAAATATATCACAAAAATGTGTAAAAATTAATTTTTTAAATCGCTTGGGATTTTCTTATGAGAAAAATTATAGAGAAGTAGAGGTAGAGCCGTATTTGCATTTTTTTGATTTCATTTTTAAAATGGCTACGAATTTCTTCACTGTCAAGTAGGGATTATAGAATTTATATTTGTACGTTATTAAACGTTTTCTCTCTTTTTTTTTTCTTTGATTTTTTCTCTTATACTTAATAGTTTTTCCTCCTCTGTTTATAGTTTTTTTGTCTCCTGCATAGTACTGTAAAAATTCTACAATTATTTATATCCTTCGGATAGAATAATCCTTTCGTTTTCTTTCTATTAGAGAAATGAGAGAAACTATAGACAAAAATCACCTCTTTTTATTTTTTTATTCAGGTAAACTCTGTCACCGGTGAGTTACTCTACCTCCAAGCAATCAATTTCATTTCTTCCCTCCTCGCTGCTCCTCTCTCCACTACTTCTTCTACTTCTCCTTCTTCATCAACATTATTGTTGGATATTTGCTGCGGGAGTGGTGGCATCGCTCTTTGTCTTGGGAATAAATTTCCAGAAAATGAAGTTATTGGCATAGAAATGAATGAAGAAGCTGTTCATGATGCAAAACGAAATGCTACTCTAAATAAGTTATCCAATGTTTCATTTCTTCTTGGTAAGAAGGAGAAACAATTGACTAGAGAGACTTTGAGAAAAATACAATTTAGATGGAAAAGCAAAGAATTTTTTGAGGCATGTTTACTTGTATAGAATTGTATATTTTTGAAGGATTCTACATGAAAAACTAACAAAAATATCTTTGAAATTATCAATATATAGAATTCAAATATAATAAAAACGGAAAGGAAAGTTATTTTGAAGGTGGGAAGTCAAAGTGTGCAAAAGGGCCCCCCGCCTGAGCGTTCACTTTAATTTTTTTTATTTTTTTTTCTCTCATTTCCTACTTTTTCTCCATTTTTAAATTTTTTTTAGGAAAAGCAGAAGTGGTTTTAGAATCACTTTTGCAGGAAAAATGTTCATCTTCTCGAAGATGCATCGCTGTGGTCGATCCTCCTCGACCAGGTCTACGTAAGTTTTATTTTTTTTGATAAAATAGAAATAAAAAATGTCTTTTGAACCTTCTTTTTTCAAATTGTTTTATTTATAAATTTAGAGAGAGCGTGAAGGATAGGAAGGACACATTCAATGTATTTTTAGACACATATTCCTTTGAAATACTAAAGAAATTCTTATTAACAAAGTATAGACTGCAAGGTGTTGATATAAAAAGGATTGGAAACAGGAAAAAAATGCAAACAATAATAAATAAATATAAAAACAAAGTCAATCGCCTTTTACGCGCCCTCATCCAAAGCTAGCCACGTGTTAATTTTCTTGATTTCTACGGATTTGTTTAATTTATTTTTATTTTTTTATTTTTATACAGATTGTGATGTTTTACAAGCTCTCAATCGTTGTCCATCTCTTGGTAAGATTTTGTTTCCAGTCAAAATTGTGGCTTCAATAAAAGTTCTAAGTGGAGTAGGACACTCTTTTGATAATTTTTTAATAGTGTTTTCAAAATAGATAACGAGAAACAAAGTGAAGTTTAGTAGAGCTCCTTGGAAGGTGTAGGCCAGTAAGAGAGTGTCTCCTTTGGAGGCTTCCGTGGCTATCTCTCTCTCATTGTGTTACTCTCTTCACCTTTATAAAATTTATAACTTTGTATGTGGATTTCTCTCTAGTGCATGAAGACACAGCCTGCATAAACTTTTTAGGATGTATATTAGAGAGAGTATGAAATAGTGTGTCCATGCATATTCATCATTTATTAAGAAATTGAAGCCTACCCTATTAAAATTTTAAACACAAAAAATTCAAAACAATAAACTATTAAAAACATACTCTTCATTATGCATGACAAACGCCTTTTCCTCACTATGAAACATTTACTCGTATAAACTATTTTTATATATTCTTTCTCAGAAGGTCTTGTGTATATTTCTTGTAATCCTAACAGCTTAGCCATGGATTGTGCAACGTACGTTCTGTCTTATCTCTATATTTTCTTTTGTATAGACATTTTCTCTTGAAGAATACTCTGTAAGTTTCTCTTGTAATTCTACACGGTACTCTCTGGCCATTTGGAGAGAAAGGCGTATAGATTTATAGCATGATCTATATTTGTAGGTGTATCTTCTCCTTTTTCTCTCTCCCTCTTGTAGTTACTGAAGCAATGGTAAGTTTTTGTTTGTATTTCTTCAGATTATGTACTCCCACAGAATCACAGACAGTGCCATTTCTACCTCTTCGTATACTTCCTGTAGATATGTTTCCACATACATTACATTGTGAAGTCATTCTCCTTCTTCAGAGAGTAAAATCTTCAAAAGAAGGAAATTCGATGCATGCATCCTTTCCTAATCCTCTTCTATAGCGAGAAATATATTACAAATGTCAGCCTTCGTCTACCCTTTGTTTTGATTCCTCTCCTCTTTTTTTTTTCTTTTTTCATAAAGAGAGTGACTACCTCAGTTCTTTTAACTATATATAAGAAATTCTCTAACCAATATGCATTTTTAGTTTTTTTAAGAGTCTATATATAAGAAACGCCATGTGTAGAAAGGCAAAGCTTCTCTTCATCCTATCCACATACCAAATAACTAAAAGAGAATTCCATCCTAAACTTATCCTTCTATTTCTAAACTTATCTTTCTATTTCTTTTTTGGATATGAAATGGCAGTGGGAAAGTTTCTACTCAGACTTCTTTTTCCATTTTCATTGCTTTTGTCTATACTCTCAATTTTTGCTTTGAGTTTCTCCCAAAGAAAACACCAGAAAAGGAGAACGCAGGGCAGAATGAAGAAAAAAGAAAAGTAAGAATTGAAATGAAACTTGCAAAACAGGCATGGCAAGTTAAAGAGAATTCTTTTGGGTAGTTTTTTTAAATTATGACAGGAAAGGTTGAGAGTTCATAGCCTCTGAAACTATAGTATGATTTCTACCAAAGCATGTCTATTGAAAAAAATACTCAACTGTAAAGGATGCCTTTAAAAAGAATGACCAACAGTCGATGAGTAAACACAGATCCTTCATTTAAAACCAAACAAAGATATCACATACTTTTGTCTCGAGGAAAACGTGGTACACAAGAAAATTCATCCACCCATGAAGAAGGGAATGTTTTTGTTAGAGATCTCTCCCTTATATGAAAACAAAATATTTTTAAAAAAAAGAGAGAGAGAGAGAGAGAGATAGGTTTCTCTGAAATGACATTCTTATATAGTAAGATGAAGAGACTGAAAGCAGAGGCGATAAAGAACTATGGTGTGTAAAAAATGACAGTGTCAAGCCTTATGAAGAAGAGGAAGGGTGGGGTTTGTAGACACGAGGTGCTTGCTCTGCAAATGGAATTTTGATGGGTTGGAAATGTTTAATAATTTTATAGCTTATTGGACGATTCGTTGTAGGAGCCACAGAGGTGGATACTCGCTGTCGTTTCACAGTCACTTCAAATTGATAGGTGGGACGAGATATACATAAGGTAGGAGGAAGGGAAGATTTGGAGAAACGACGAGGCATATCGATTTCATCATAATTTTGTAGATCAGCCATACATTTCACATAAACAATATCTCTCGTTTCTACTTGAATTTCTTCAGGCAATAAGATGAGGGTAGTATACCATGAATTCGTTTGTCCAACATAGCGTGTACCAAAGAAAACATTCTGATAATAGGCAGAGAAATAATCAAAATAAAATTGCAAAAGAAGTAACGTGAACGCGGAGCTGAAAAAAATTTGAAGAGGGAATGAGGATAGAAAAATGCATTACAAAAAATTGAAAATAAAATTCTAGCAGAGAGTTACAAAATAAAGAGACGCAATAAGACTGTTTAAACTACCAAAGAAAAAATGCAAAGTTTCAAGTCAAAATAGAGAGAAAAACAAGGATGAATCAAATCAGGACCCATAGAGTGAGATATTGAAGAATCTACCCGTTACAGACACTTACAGGATGAATTTCTACATCAATTCCACACAATAATCCAGCCATGAGTCCAGGACGTAAGATAGAAAACTCCAATATCACAGATTGTCGTAACTGAGAAGAGACATCTTCTTCAAAGTGCAATGTTTCAAAAGCTTGAAAATCTGATAATTGCATCTGCTGAAAATTGAGTTGGACGGATTGAAATAAAATACGTTTTGGTGAAATAATCGTGCGTTCTGGGAAGCTGAATAAGCGAAGATAAGCAAGAGAAAACAAAAGAAAACGATGGGAGAAAAAGAATAAAAGAATAACAACACCCCATGTATTAAAAACACCCTTTAAAAGATTGAAATGCATTCTACAGGGCACAGAAAATGAATCCATGCAAGAATGAAAGATAAGCAAACTTTAAGAAACATACAAAACATAGCATTCCTCTCTTAGAAAATAACCACAAACGTACGTAGAAGAAGGGCATCTTATATCATCAGGCTCTGGAAACATTGCAGGGCAAATCACAGAGGAAGCAGCGTAGGGAATAGAGCGAGGAAAATAACCCAATCGCTTTTGAATATCGCATAAAACATCCGCCACACCCTCTTGAGACATGAAATCACCCAATATTTCATGAATAATCAAATCATAATGTTTATCTTGAAGTGGAAAGGTTTTACTATGAGCAAAGTGTACAGCAATTTGATGAAATCCGTATTGCTCTAATGTATGCTTGGCTTGCTGAGAGGACTCATAATTCACCTAAGCAGAAAAGAAAATTTTAACAAAATCTTTTAGATCAAACGATGGAGATGGCAAACGAATTAGAGGCATGAAAAGGGGTTAAAGAAAAAACAAAAATTAAAATAGAGAGTGCAAAGAATAGGGACACTCAAAAAGCAAGAAAACGAAAGGTAGAAATCACTGAAATTCACTCTTTATGAATAAAAAAAAGTCTACTCGTTACATTTTTGACACTTCAAGTACCCACAGAGCAAATAACATGTACATAATTCAGAAATTGGAGGCTTTGAACGAGTGGGAGCGTAGTATTCTTTCCTTCTACATGAGCTCCTCCGATGATTCTCAATTTACAAATACGTATCACTTTTGCTCATACATGAGGTTCCTGCTTCTCACTCTTAGAAAAAATGTACATACCTCCAAAGCATCAACAAATTTTGCACCAGAATTGATAGCATTGACAGCAAGGACAGCATGAGGGCCAGTACCAATTTCCAAGATTCGCTTTCCATCTACCGCATGCTCCTTGCTGGTTGAAGGTTTTGAAAGTCTGTAATGCATTGCTTCCCTAGTACAGAAAAAAATAATAGGATCAAATACAAACGATTTGAAGAATATTTCCTTCAAAACATATCAATACAAAAGCGGAATAAGAAAAGAGATAAAACGGCAAAAAATTCACTGTAGATAAAAGCATGCAGAAAAAAATTGCAAATGAGAAGCGATAAAAATGTAAAAACGTCAGTGAGTCAATTTCCTTAAATCTAGTAAATATTTTCGAGAATTATCTTACATGAGACTTCCATAAAATTTATTTACCTGCATGTATTTCTACATATCTGAGGAGAAACATGAAAAATTAATTCTATCAAGCTCTACTGTGGAAAGCATTATTCATCCAATGGATTGAAATCAATTCCTTGTAATTATAGTTTTTTGCAGCCTACGAAACGCAACACAATAAAAACAAACTCAGAAGAAATGCTTTTACCGATAGTAGCGCAGTCTTGCATCATCCAGAAGCATTGTGTTATGGTTGTCTTGACTAAATTGCTGACAAATGGAAAGGGTATTGACTTGTTCTGAATGAGCATATTCTGTGGGAAGACAGATACCCTTTTTAATCAGGTAAGAGAGTTTATCTTGTAGTTTCATACATATGGCATACTGAGATCGTCTTCGGAAGGATGTGATAGTAGTAATTCGTGGATTCAAGTTAATTATCAAAGATTGCATAGGAGAAGCATAACGTCGCTTCGGGGGAACCATTCTGATGGGATATGCGTTTATAGCAGGAAGGAACGCAGACGAAGACGAAGTTTCTGCTGAAGTCACTGTTGAAAAATCACTTGCACTAAGAGAAAAAGGTGGAGGTGCTTGCTTCTTGCTAATAGATCGTTTCACTAAACGTTCTGTTCGGCCACTGTCTAATTTTATTTCTTTTGCCGCGCTAATTTCACGAGCGGAAGCATTGGAGTGGGAATGACCGGATTGCTTTTTAGAATGCACTGCAGATTTAGGAGGCTGCATTCCTTTCATTTTCTTAATATTATCCACTTGCGTAGTGGAATTAGGCAGGTTTGCGGTCGGCTTCTTCTGGCTAATAAAATGCACCGACGGATACAGTTTAGATGGGACCTTTCCAAGGCCCTTCTTGTGTATTTTTGAAGCCACAGAGCCTTTTTTCTTTTTAACAGCCATGTTTGCCAGGAACAAATACACAACAGAAATAGGTACGTTGCGAAAGTACACAGTGATAAGGTTGATGCTGTCTGTTGAGTTAGACAAGGCAAAAATCCTTTACTTAAACAGATCTCGTTTAAAGCAGAGCGATGCCATTAAATGAGTTCAGACATTATATAAAGTAAGAGAAATGGTAATCTGCTTGACTATAGTAAGGCAAACTGCAAGAAGACAACCTGTTTTACCTAATGGGAAAAAATAGATACAAAGGTATCACAGAGAAAGGGCTAAATGTGAATAGGAGATTTGCAAAAAAAATCAAGGGAAAGTTCGAATTAGCCAGTAGAACTTGGCTATTTCAAATAATCAAAAAGTGCATGAACACTTTTATATGTACTGCTGTAGAATCTCTCTCATTTGGAAAAGCTTTGCTTCGTTGTAACTTTTTCAAAAAACTGTAAACGTAATCAAGCATGGCGCGGGCGGAATGATCAATCACTTCACGGTGTCTTTCTGAGGGAATACTCCTAAGCGAATGTGGTGGGTGGGGTCTTGCGATTCAATTAAAAAACATAGAAAAGTTGCAATCATTGCTAGAACGGGAAAGAGTATTCATTATGACATTACCACTTCGATAAATAAAACATTTCTTTATGTTGCGTTACATTAGAAGAATTGCACTGCCACTATTCTAGCCGTAGGTTACTATTAGTTTCGTAGTTTTTTGCAAGTGTACTTATTCAAGATAGAAATACTGTACTTTACTGAAAGGCACTTCCCCTTTAGCTGCGAAAAGTCAACAAAATATACAAACAGCTTTTGCTCATGCACTTAATGCATTATATCACATTACGAATTTTGAGTGCAGGATATATGTATGATCGGGGCCCGCCTCATGTTGTGACAATCATAATTTAATTATTTCGGCTATAAGTTTATGAGAGAACTATTGATAAGTTAAACATTAAAACTGTATTCGCAATTGTATTGATCTATGTATTTATAAAAACTGTATTAAAAGTTTTCAAATACTGTTAGTCTTGTTCGTACTGTGCAAAGTGCAATTCCTATAATTAATTACCACTGCCTTGAATATTTAATACATGCTTTGTACCAGTGGTGTCGCAACATAGCGAACCGCCTATTCTTAATTAATATTTTATATTATTATAATTATTTTATCGTTATCAAAATGACTTTTTTACTACGCAGTTATTTTTCTTACACTAATTAAGCCAACTATCCGCAGTTTCCTTTTTTTTCCCCAAGGGTATCAAAGTGCATATTAGGTTATTTTTGTTGTAAGTAGATGCATGAAGGAGTGAATGATTTATTTTTCTATTCTCTTATTTAGTTCTGCAAACAGTAGTTATTAGCGTAGAATAAGTTTATGTTTTATTGTATGAATTAGAAAAATACCCTCCTCACAAAATTAGAAGAATCAACCTATTTAATGTCCTACTGCATAAAAGAGCTATTTCAGCCGAAGTCTTTAGTATATGACTGGCAGAGCCTAACTAATTCTCGTTAGAGCAACTCACAGAAAGCGCCACGTTCACATGCTTTATGCAAATAAAAAGGAAAAATACATAACCATGTATATTACCCCGTAGAGTTGCTATAAGAGTGACATAATATTTATGATAGGTGTTAGAGGCCTGTATTTGCATGCCACATCTGAAGAGCGACCACGAACATACCCATAGAGGTAAATGCAGAATCGGAACTATAAGTCGGATTGGTCTTATTATTTTTGTCTTTTCTAGTGACAGGTGTTTGTACTAAATTAGGGAAGAAGATATATTTTCATTCAACAATTTTGCTATAACTTATTCTCGCCCGTTTAATCATTCGATATTTCCCTCGTTCGTATATTGTCAACCAATTATAGTTTACTTGTTTTTGTCGTAAGTTCTTTTCAATTGTTTAGTTATTGCAGCACATAAAAATCAACTCTCAATTAAACAAAAAGCTTCTTTCTATAATTCGCTAATTCTATGTAACTTAGAAGATCTAAAATATCTCCACTTTCACAGCATGCCACGCCCGCATGAAGAGGAAATAGTGCATTTAAAATTAACTTGCCTTGAGTTCACTGCATTTTTCCTGCAGGTGCTTATAAAGTCATGTTCTAGATCTACAAAGATGAAAAGCAAATTACGTTAGTTTCTCAGATAATGAAACAGCTAGTAAGACAGCAGGAGAACAAAAATTATTAAAAAACAAAAGGAAATATGAAAAATGATACTCACTTTTTTCGCTGTGTATGTAAACTAAAGTAATCTAACTGATTATACTCGTCATAGTAACGCGATTCTCTGTTAGCGAACGTTCACTATGCTTTGTTGTGCCTTCATTATACTTGTCCCTACACACAGTTAGTGTGGCTGTAACGAAGCGGAAATCAGACAGCGCAAAACACGCGCATAGGATCTAAAGTTAGCGAACGTGTGACACTCACACACGATTAACCCGATAAGAATGCTCAACGAGAGTTTTTGTGTCAAGTTAGTTAGTTTTTAGTGGTTTTAATTATCTATCTAAAAGATACATTCTCTTAGTTATCTATGAATTCTACCTGGTGAAATGTAATAAGGGAATATTTATTACAATATGCAGTAGAATATCATAAGTATAAAATATTATGATGAAAAGTATTTGTACCTTTTGTGTTACACACAAGCTTCGATAGAAATATGCTATCGAATGTTTTATCATTGTGTATTCATCAGAAGGCTCATGTGTAATTGTATCCTTTTCTAGTATATGATTTTAGTCAATGAGCGAAGTAAAGAATTTACGTAAGAATTATTAATGTAGTGTGCGTCTGCACACTTAAGAAAGAGAGCGAGTGGCAATGTAATGCAATTGTGAGATGAGAGCTTTCCACATTGTGTATCTGTTGCGGTTATGAAACAGAACGCATGGTAGTAACTTTTGATTCGTAGAAGTCAGACCTTACCTTGTTAAGTCGTTACGACAGAGCCAGCGGGAGAGACGAATAATAATGAGAGTAAGTCAGACCCATAGGTTGAATACATGTAGCAGTAAAGGTGCATAGATATTTTGATTGAGGATCGAGTTTGCGCTGTCGACGCCCGTAAGTTACGAGTTTATTATTAGCAAGACCACTCTGAGGTTAATGAGCTTTATTGCTCTACTTTTTCGTTACTGTATTCTGTTTTCGATAGATGGTTATTAAAGATTAAAGGAATGAACCTAGTGAGATATATTTATAGAAATGAGCATATCCACGCTCTCAAACAATTAACAATCTAATAGTGTAGGAAAAATAAGAAGTACGCTATTGATTGGGAAATATCGTGTAGCTGTGTACTGTTTTACTCTTCTACATTTTGGAGTAGGAGTGATGTTTTCTGAACTTGGTTACGCAGCAAGCACAGTGATTCCAAGTGGTTACAGAAGGATTAAAATATTATTTGGCTGCTGCTAAAATGATAATAAAGACGGAACAAACTTTTGAAACTAATTTTGAACTCATTAGAATAGTCGGCATTACTTTTCATTCAGAAGTTTACATTTCAGTTAACTGATACGGTAAACAGTTTTGTCATCCTGTTCTAGCAATAATGGAATTACTGCTTTTGGATATTATTAAAAATAGATGAATAGAGTAATAAATAATGGGGAACCATCAACACATTACAATTATTACTTAAGTCAAAGTAAAGTTAAACGATCCATGATTAGTAATTATTCCGTTTCATTCTGACAAAAAGTAACTTTCTAAATTTGCAAATCTGCTAGGCTACATCGTGTACGTCTCATGCGCATTTGAAAATATCTTCTCAATCCAATGAACAATTGAAGTTGTCCTATGCCGGACTAATCTCTTTTCTGCACTACTAAAGAAGTATTTTCTAACTTATGTAAAGGCAACTAAACAACATCATAAATACCTTATATGCATTCTCAGTATTTTCTGTCTTACAAAAAATAGGTAGTGAAGTTCATAGTTAAAATCACAAATGTCAATTTTCCTTGAAAATTAAGTAAAAATACATTTTGACTTTTTTTTATAATTACATGCAATGAACAGCTGGAAAGAAACTACATTTCTATATTTAATAGAACAAGTTGTAAGCTATGCTTAATTGTACATGCAAACAGCTATACCTTACATATTAATCATCATAGTTAAAAAGTACGATAATTTTATTGCCAGCAATTGCTAATATAAGATTGTTCAAGGAAATTAGCTTCTGTGTCTAAACTCCATTTGCTGCAGATAGTAGATTGTTAATGTGAGGAATATAATGAAATTACTGCTGCACTGGAGTTTGGGTACAACTACCTTGTAAGCCATGGTATAACTATATGGATATCTTCCAATTATGCAAGGAAAAGAGAACTGTTATGGGCGAGTAACTAATTTGTATTTCCTGTTATTAATCTAGGAGTCATGTGATTTTAGCCCCATTCTAAAAATATTATCTGTTTATTTTTTTAGCTTATAATTTGTGTGTGACCTAGTTTTCATTTCCTCTGGTTTTCTAGTCTGATTTCAAAAGCTATGCCCTACGTTGGCTTCCAGCATTCCCATACTGCAATCTACTTACTGCAATGTTTTCAATGAGCATTGCAGCGCATTCAAACGTAAATGCAGCACACCAATAATAGTTTGCAACGTACTCAGTCAGTATCGCTTTTCAAAACACAAAGTTACTTTTCTTTCAGTCCCTACTCACGTGTGTATTGTATTTTGTAGTAAATTTTCTATGTTGAGACATGCCGCATGCACGGGCAACAAATTTTTTCTGCAGTGTACATAGAAGTATCATCAGCGAAAAGCGCCTGTCGCCGTTGCTTATAGCTTTCCTGTATTTTAATTTCTTTGCAACCCTGTGAATCAGACAGTTCATTTCTCCATTGCGTGCATACAGGTAGCATTTCTGGTGTAGTAATATGCCTTGCTTTATTTATGCTTCCTGCTCAAACATTGCTTACAAAATGTTACCTATTGCGAAACTGAGCTATATGTGAAAGAAGGCTTTAACGCATGATTAAAAGAATTTCAGCTTGAAAGTTCCAGAATTTTATCTGTGTGCCACCTTTCTCTTGGAAAAAATGATTTGCAAAATTACATTGTAGCTGCTCTGATGCATGGTGCTTTTCATGCCTACATTACGTATTACTAACTCCCATAATATGTGCCTGCCAGTTTTTGTGAAAATGATACATCTGAATATGCTAAGCGAAACGAGCTAATATTCTGATTACTAATAACTAAGTAAATTGCACATTCTGACCATATTCTAAAGGAATTCCAAACAAATTTAAATCATAATTTGTATCTCTTTACCAATTTATAAGCAAATATGAAAAGAGTGTAAGTGTATCCATTCAGGGCAATGATACTTTTTCCAGCTACATACTTCGCCAGAAAGTATAGGTTTACATAACGAAATGCAAGTCAATCATATTTGCTGAAGCCAAATTTAAAATCCATTTTTCTACTATTTTCATTGTTATGCAAGAAAAATTGTTACAAAAAATAGCATGGAATTGTAGAAATTCAGATTTTTGACCCGCATGAGCAAAATATAAACTCACTATTTTTTAGATTAGCTTTAATTACACCAGAGTAGTATTATAGAGTACAGAATAATATAGGCATCCTAAGATAGAAAATAAAAAAGAGAGCTGCAATAAATGTACAATGGTATACTATGAAATGATTTGGGGTTAGAAACGGACTAAACAAATTTTTGGATTATATGTAAGGCAAAAAACAAGTTATTCTAAAATATGCAACGGTTTAACCGCCTAGATCTTTAAAAAATGGTTACTTGGCTTCTTCTACGACCAATATTGACTTAAGCCAAAGGCTAATTTCAATTGTACGTAGCAATTCAACTGTTTGTAAATATCTTCAGTAACCGTTTTCAAATGCTGCTACATCAAATTCTTCACTCTTCTTCTGCAGGTGGGGTTATATTTTTGATTGTTTTACGAAAACTAATGTCGCGGAGCTTCCAGCAGGAGACCCAACCATAATTCACAAATTTATTTCCTATTTGAATTTAACATTTTTGAATAACGAAATTTTTCTTTCTCTGGGCTGGTAGGTAGTAGTAAAATTATCTAGTAATATGAACAATCCAATATTTAGAAAACTTAAGTTTGTTACTAGTTTTTGCAAAATGCGGAAGTATCATAAAATCAAATGATTTGAACGTTCCCTCTTACCAGATAATAGATAAAGTTGTCCAGCTGAACCTAAAGCCCACATCACATTTTTTGCATCAAAATCAACTGTCAAGAGCCTTACTTGTTGAGGTATCTCCTAAAAAGACATGTTTAAAAACATAGATGCAGTTAATAGAGTAACATGACATAGAAATTTCAACTCAAAGCATTTCAAGGGTCTGAGCTTTGAAAATATCCACTTCCCCCAACAAATATAAAAAATATTAAAAGTCTATCGGCAGTGATAAGCCATATACTCTACAAAATACAAAATTGGTATGCATTACTTTCTGATCCCAGGTGTGATGGGTGCTGTCCCAAACGGCAAGTTCATTGGTAGCGTTTATTGCCCACAAAGCATTTTTTCTATCAAACTGATGTAACGCAAAATGAATTTGTAAAAATCACCAATAAGTATTGTAAGTAATTCTTCGCAATTGCACTATAACAGTTTAGTGAAATTATGGCTGCTTGCACCAAGGCAATTCAGCAAAAAAAAGTTGTATATATATTTTTGTTGCCGGGGATGATTGAATTACTGGTAGCAAAAGATAATTCAAAATTTTCTTCATGATGTCATTTTAAATAGATAAGAAGTTTGCGCTAGAAATGTGACTGCGAGTATTGAGATTTCATCACTTATGCATTTTTTCTAATCGGAATTACCGCAATTGCTGTCAGTTTGTGGAATCCTGCTTGCTCTTTCAATTCCCAACTATATCCTGTCCAGGCGAGCAATTCTCCCTAAAATTCATCACGCGTCTAAATTATTTGTCTTGCTTAGCATATTTTTTTAATTTCAATTAGCGTGATTATTCATTTAGACAAGGTGATTTTATAGCAAAATATTTTTCTGCGTATGCACTTTGCTAATGTCTAACGATTCTGTTAATGGCCCATAGCTTGTTTGAATTATCAAAGGCAATGTCTGTTAATTCCAAGTTTCCGAGGAAGCCTAAGTTTTTGTAACTGTGCTTCATCATTTTCCCAACTTCAAAGTTTTCATTAATACACCACAATCTTCCCTCCTACAATGATAATTGAAGGGTAAATAATTTATAGAGGTGCTGAGCTTTCTTTTGGTGGCATGACATACAAGAAACCTCATAGGAAATGCAATGAGTTATATTTTTTCAGTTACATGTGATAGTAGATTTAGAATTTTAGAAATGTAGTTCTATTAAGCCATGGGATAAAGATGCAGCCACTATGTCTTTTATTTTAAAAGTGAGCACTTGGAAAGGAAATTATAAGCTTCATCAAAGGTAGGTGCAGTTATGAAACATTTTGAGGCTGGTGAATGTATATTTTATTCCAGAATCATGGGGAATTTAGCTTTTGAATGCTTACCATGTCATGCTTCAGCCTCAAAAAATGTTGATTCGGGACTTTCACGCCTTTCCAGCTATATCCTGTCCATGCCCCCAGTTCACCACTTTCCCCAACTACAACGAGACGTTGAAAGGTCTGATAAGCCCATAAAATTAAAAACCAAGAATTAGTTTGATAAATTGTGAAAAGAGAAACACGAAGAATCGGCTTGTGCAATATTCAAGCAATTCTAGCACTACACAAATTATAATAAAAAGCATGAATTTTATGTTCTTTTGGTTAAAAAGCTAAGCAATGAAAACAATTTTCAACAAACCTGCAAGCCACCTCTTAGAGAAAACTCCTCTTCAAATTGTGTATCTGATTCATCGTCCGCTATCTTATTTCGCTGCAACGGAGCAGTAACAAACTATGGATGAGAAGCCTTCTAACTATATCATTGCTGAACCGAAAAGTTATATGTAATTAGAAAATGAGCCATCTCTTACTTTTGAAAAACGCTTCTTTCCTTTTTGTAGAGCTTTAGCGGTGAGTTGGGCAGGTGTAGTGTAACCACGTATACCAGGGGGACGCAACGGAGATGGACCGCGGTGAGGTCCGGTTTGCGATGGGTAGGCAGGAGCATATTTGCTTAAGCCGGGATGCTGTCCCTCAGTCATGTAAGGTGGAAGCGGCCTACGAGGTGGCTGTTCACCTGGAGCAGCATACAGCGGAGGGCGTCGATAGTCTTCAGCAATTGGAACATTTTGAGCGTATGCTGGACGCATTAAAGCATTATTACTTTCAACATTTCCCCGCGGGCCTACCATTCTAGGATCATGCAGTTGAGGTTGCATTGGATGCATTCCACCCATCTGCGGTGGAATGCCTGGTCCATGCGCTGGCCGAAAATTGGAACCTGGAAAATCCGGCCTCATTCCTTGAGGGGGAGGCCTTTGCATTTGAGGCTGCTGTGGCCTCTGTGTAGGAGGGGCATACAAATTTTGAGCCGGCCCAAAATCCTGCCCAGGATAGGTTTGCGGTGGTCTGTGACCAGGACGGGTTTGTGGTGGTCTCTGACTAGGATGTGCTTGCGGTGGTCTCTGACCCGCTGCATGAGGTAATGGTGCGGGTCTTTTTGGTTGCTGTTGTGCCATAAGTTGTGTCGTTGAATGTTAATAATGCACGATTGTATATTCACAACCTAAAAAGCAAATTTACAATCATCAAATTCATTAGACAGCGCCAAAAATCGATTGAAGGCAACCTTCAAATCTCCAAGATTTTATTATGCATACTGTAGAAGTTCTTTGCAACAGAAAAGTGAAGCGTTGTTCATTTGAAAAATTCAAGAAAGTGTCTCAAATCAAGCGGTGAAACTTCGAATCACCATGCTAACTTTACAAAAATATTAAAATGCCTTGGCATCTTTTGCAGCAACACGATTATATAAAAAACAGCAATTCGGCGTCATTTGAGTTTAAATTGCGTAAGATAGCGATTAGGTATGGATAAAAGGAAGAAATAGTAAGTGCTCCAAATTAACTAACTTGAATTAATCGGATTTTAAATGTTAGAAAAATAAAATACAAATAGTGCTGCTGATTCAATCTTTTGTTTATATCAGCACTTAGGAACTAACACTCAGTCAATCAAATACTTTACCGCCTATGTGATGACGTTGATTTTAACAGTTGTTAGCACTCTACCTCGGCTACAGTAGCAATTCCCTTCCCCACATTGCCATTCAGAGCAATGTTGCATAAGAAAAGAATGATACCAAATGCCCTATTTTTACATATACTTTGTACTTTTCTGAGGAATGAGAGTTATTTCATCACAATTTTATCAGCATACCTTTCAGGGGAAATATACGATGGTATTCCTCCTTGGCTTACGTGAGCCAAGGAATATTCCTCTTATAGTTTTATAAAAAATATGACTTGACAGGGAAATACCATAGATCAAATATTAGGATTTATGAATAATCCGGAGAAACTGGGAACCGCATTTCTATTTGCCTTACTGAAAATACGAGCACTACCGTTGTCAGTTTAAGTTAATAAGCAGAAATATTAGGCCAAAATTATCTTCTGTAAAATTTTAGGCACCACCTTAAATCAGCATGACAAACTTTTTAAGGTGAGTTTTCCTACATTGGAAATTATGCAGTCATTCTTGGAAGATTAAATAAATCGAATGCATGCCCCGAAAAGCCTTTCATCATTTCCATCCTAAATATGTAAGTTTTCCTAATTTGAAGTAAATTTTGCAACTACCAGAAATGATCATGAGCGACACTTCCAAACTTTTGAGCATAGATTGTCCTATTCTGGTACAATTTTGATATAATCAAAACGGTGTGCAAAATAACGTGCAGAATATAACGACGATAAAAGTAGTGACTTAGCTTGAAACTACGCAATAAGCAGAAGAAAATTACTTTCCATGACTTTATGGATTGCTGGTAGAGTGTACAGCAATTCAAAATTCTAGGAAAGACTTGACGCACTGTACTGCGCGCGCGCGGCAACTATTCCTCATAAAGGTTTTGAAGCTGCCATTCACTAGAAAAAATTGGTTTACTGTTTCGCCTACTTGGGCAATCGTCTGAAGCAACATAACAAAAATTTTTGAGATTGATTGCAGTTGGGAATGAAATCATTACTTTTTTCTTATGCTCCCCAGCAAAGTTATGTCTACTTGATTATTTAAAGTATGAGAATCCATGTGTTTTGTAATCGCCTGATTGACAATTACATGGATGATCTTCTGAAGCTTGCATGAATAACAAAAGTATTCAGTAATAGACTGTCAATCTAACGTTTCATAAAATGATACGTGAACATGCTTTTATTTGATAAATTAAAAAGTAAGATACAACACTTCGGCAAGACGCTAGATGATGCATAATAAATATGTTTTTCTGAATAATAGATAATACAATATTCAATGACAAATTCAAATGTTCAATATTAGAGAGATTCATAGCCTGTCATTCACAAAACAAGAGACATCATAAAGATGCTATAAAAAATGGAATGATGCTACTTTCAAATTTTTGATTTACTGCAAAATTACGGTTTTGTTTTAATTTTTTGCTTTATTCACTGCTGAAAATGTTTCGGGGAATAATCATGTGGAGATATGGGGTTAGTATCTGCGTTTGATGCAAAACTCGTATTATTTTTTAAAATAGGGTTTTTAGGTATTCCGACTAAAAATTGAAATTCATAAAATAAATTACTCGATTCATGAAATTTGCAAGCAACAAGGGTTACGGGTGTAAAATTAAAATTAGATGTTAAAGGTAAAGAGTATTTTTTTTAAAGAAGGGGAGCCAGTTGGCAGAAATCTAAACTACCCAATAGAGAGGTTATTTCCGATCAATACCGATACAACTCGTATAGTGCTTGATTCCTTGTGTCAAAGATATTACACAGGTGTGAAACAATTTGCAATGTAACTGTAGTGAAATGAATTCAAAGAGGCAGAATAACAAATAAAGAAAGCAGCAGCCCACAAATAATTTTATTACTACAAGGAGCACTGCCTACAAAACTGTTGCAATTTGCAAGCTATCCCAAGTTTCTAAGCCGAACAATTTACTTGTCATACTCTGAATCCCTTTTCCTTGTGAGCAGCATGTAATGTGAATTTCTTCCTTCCAAAGTATCCATTCAAATAATTATGCCAATAGGACAGAAGATTTCCAAATTTAGTTGCGAAAGAATGCATGCTCTCGTAATCAAATGGTGACCTCTTACCTTATTCTATCACTTTTTTTGCCATGTTTGGGGGTTTGACTCTGTATGATCCTAATGATCTGCATCTTTTTCTTTTACTTTCATCTCGTATCATTGATGGCTCTGGAGAAAGCAAACGTAATAAACTAAAGCAATGATGCAATACCACTATTTTCGCATAAAAATATTTTGAAATGAATATCTGGCTGTTTCGGAAACATATTCTATTGATATCAGGAGTATGTACAAGTTGTTAGATAAATCAGCTCCAAAACTCACGGAACTTTTTTGGCATAGTAAAAAGATAAATTAAATAAATCATAAAGGGGATCAGAGCCAATCCGCTACCTTGCAAAATAGCAAAGTTTCTAAGTTTAGAAATAATCGCGCATGATTAGAGTGAGCAAGTTGCTTACCGGCTGCACATAGTGTGACCACACATACCACCTACGGCGGATCCTTACGCTGAACTATCTTTCGGTGACCAGATTATGGCTCCATTTCACAAGGCGTAGGATCATGTCGAATACGTTGAGTGAGAACTCTCCTTACTCAGCCTTGCGAATGGTTGTAAAGCGCAATCCTTATGGAGTTCGCATTCTATATTTTAGCCCGCATGAAAAGGGCCGCAAATGTCCTACCGCAGCAGAATCTCCTCTTCTGTTCACGCTAATAGCCAAAGTATACACGGTGTTCTTTATGGATGGATGTATCCTTCCGCAGGGCTAAAACTTGTCCATTTTATCTCTTAGTACTGTCCTTCCCCTTTTCTGCTATATTTTTTTCCTTAATTTCACTTCTTATCAGTACCTCTGACAACTTAAATCAAAAAACACACATTCATGACAAGCATAGTCAATTACTGTGCTTTATTTGCTGCTATCTCAGGCCACAGTAGTGATTGGTTTGCCGTCCGAGACTGAATCCAAAGTTATCGCTGTTTCGTCCTTTTTTATTTTACTCTTCACTGGATACATAAACTAAGTAGGTGTTGTTGTATGTGACATATATAATGACGATCTTCTTTTTTATTGCTACTTCAATATCGTGCTGAAACTCTTCCTTTAAATTGCTGTGAAGCAGCATTTCGAGAGCATGCGTACTTGTAGAGCGGCAACTACCATTGCTTTCGATTCAGTTACTCATTGTTTTACATGTTGTTTTTGCCTTGCGCAAAAATTGGAATAACTAGACTGTTCGATTGTTCTTCTGGTTTTTTGAATAGTCGAAATTGGCAAGTGTTTTGGGAGCGCAATTTCTTTGGAAACAGAAATTAAGTGGTTTATACGTACATACGTTCTTATCAATCTCTTCTTAAACTTTTGGTAATCATTCTCAAGTTTTGTCATTAGCGCTACCTTTCAATGGTTGAATTCACGGGCCATTCTAAATAGTTTGTAATCAATAAATATTCTGCATTATTCTACTTTATATCTCAACATGAGAAGCTTTTTCTAAGTTTGTACATTTAATCTGTTTCTCCGTAATAATCGCTGCGCAAAGATGAAACTTAAATATGCCACGCATGAAAGAAACCTCATTTTATGTGGTGTCCTATTTGCTTCATTTTTAATTTCTACGTTCGCAGCATTGTAATTTCCTCTTGTTGCATATTTCAGACACGCTGAAATGCTCTTCTTTTGATACCACTACCGAGTAGGACTGTGTATACTTTTTTGTCTCCAATTTGATGGAGGGCGGATGAAACAAAATCAATCTTTTAAAGATATTCCTACGATTTATATCATTTCTTGTATAGTTGCTGAGTGCCATTTTACTTTTATTAAAGAATGGCTTTAAAAGTAGTAGAAAATCAATGACTCACTGCTACACCGTGCTTTCCTCTATGTACTTCTTGATTGAGTTTTCCCATCTTATTTCTTTATTTACGCATCTTTTTAATTTTAACAGAATTAGCAGCATAACTATATCAGTTTTATGTATATACCCTACGGTTTACAATTTTATCAAACTATGACAACATTTGAGAATTATACAATGGATATTGCTGGAGAGGTGCCCCGGCTTCCCGAGGAAAGCGGTGAATTTGAATCCGAGCTGGATGAAATTAAAAAATTGGTGGTATGTCTTGTTTATTATTTGGAATATATTATCCGTATGCAGTGAGGAATTATTCCTTCTGTTTCTTCGCGTTCCTAATTTTTGTCAATGTGTTTTGCAACTTTTGGTGAAATAAGAATACCAGAGATACAAAGTAGCAAAATAGTAATGTTTTTATGCAATGAGAGCGATCAAATGATTCGGGTTTAATTTTTTGCATTTCTCATTTTAGAAACTTTTTTTAAAGATAGTTGCAAGTGTTTCTTCGTCTCAACTTCCTACAGAGAACTTCCCTGTGATGGGGTAGATGTTGTTATTTTTTATCTGACAAAGGGAAACCTGGATTTAGATGTAATTTTTTCTTGTAGTTTTAAGCTATAAGTTTCAGCTCTTGCATATTCTGGCTCTATTTGTTGCCAGCTTTTCTATTCTATTTACTTTATTTCTTGAATGAGGATGATTTATGGTTTCTATAGGTCATGACTGAGGGTGCCGAGACGCATGAAGGATTGCCTCATGTTTCTCTTGGTATGGAAGGTGTTGGTCAGGATAATAAAATGGATATGGGGAATGAAGAAGTAGATCAACGCTCTGTTTACGTTGGAAATGTAAGATTGCCAATAGAGTTTCCAATTTTGGGGAATCCATGTTTATAATTCATGGAGTGGTCATGTAGGATTCTGTTAGCTGTTTTGGCTTTAACGTTCCACCATTTTGTACAAAGAAATTGTGTTTTTTCTCTTCTATGGGAAGAAGTTATGGATAGTTTACTACCAAACCTTCCCTTTAAAGAGCATGAGCAACTCGATACATAAAATTAGCTGAAAGATGGCAAGGGAATAGAATCCTTCCATATTTCTTTTCTCGTAGATTATTTTAGAGGATAATCCTATCACTTTTTGGCATTTCTTGGACAGCATTCTTCCTTTTCCTCTCACACAGTGTCATTCTATTTTCGTCACTTAATTGAAAATGAACGTAAAGAGCATGGATATATAGTGCATGTGGATCTCCATCAAATTTCAGTCTATTTAACACGGCTAATTCCTTGACCCGCATTCCATTCTCTGTGCTGTTCTCTCTACATCAAAATTTTTAATTTTTGTGGTATTTTTTGTATGCTCTCAGGTGGAATATTCCACAACTCCTTTGGAATTACAGGAGCATTTTCGATCCTGTGGTCATATCAATCGAATCACTATCATGGTAGATAAATGGACAGGCCATCCAAAGGGGTAAGCATGAGCACGTGTATTTTGTTAGATTGTAGATATCTTTTCACTCAGTCTATCTCTCAGCATCTCCTTGTTGATAGTACCCATTTTTGGAACTAAGAATAAAATGAAACACTCTCTCTAAGTGGAGGATCTTTCTCTTCATTTTGAATATTTTGTGTGTATATGCCTATCACGGAATCGAAAGCATACAAGAATCTCACGCCTAGTTGCATTGTTTTGTATATTATAGTTTTGCATACATTGAATTCCAAAGTGAAGATGGCATGAGAAATTCCTTGCTGTTGAGTAATACTATGTTTAAAGATAGGGTTATTAAGGTATGTAAACATTTCTTCACGCAGAGTCGCTGCGTAGATGGAAATCATTTGAGAAATCATCGAAGTAGAGGAAATTGAAAAGTTTCTTCATGCTTTTGCTGTAAAGTATCCATGTATTGAAATATTAAAAAAGAGTATGTTTTGTAGCATTTCGTTCATGGTGTGTTGGCTGGCATCTATATATTTTAATGGCTTGTATTTCTTTCCGTCATTCCTTTTAATACCCACCTCCTCCCTTTCCTTCTTTGTGTTGTCTCTTTCTTCTCTTCTTTTTTTTTTTGAGATTCTCGTTTCTCTAACAATTATTTTACTGCGATCCATAGTTTCATTCCTTGTGTTTTTATTTGGAATGCGCATTGTAGAACTAGGGAGAGTACGTCGATGTTTTGATGGTGTGCTTTCATTTTGTTTATATTCTCACTGTGGATAGGGTTTTTGTTTGAACGTTCCTACATGTGGTACAGATTTCTTCATGCATTCTATAATCCTTGTTTGTGTGATTTCATTTTTCATATAAAAATTGACTATATTTCTCTTCTAGGTGACCGCCAAACGTACAAATATTCCTGGATTTAGTCGAGGAAGAGAGTTGCCGTTTCGTGGCCGTCCATCCTTCATTAGAGGTGGCGGTTTTCGTGGTGGAAGGTCCACAAGATACATGCTTTTTCTTATGTATACTAGAAATTTCCAAACTGTGAAGCTTTTAATAGAGGATGGGTTTGCTAGTTGTTGATAGAAGGGTTTGGCGTTGCACTGTCTTTACTCGTGGCGTTCATGAGATGAGCAAAGATTGTGTGCAATCTCTCCTTCTCAGTGCAAGAGACAAATCATATGAGTATTTCTTGCTGCTTTGAAGTTGATATATATTTTTTATGGGAGGAGGAAAGCCGTTTTCAATGCTACTAATAAAGAGAGTATTTTTGAGAAAATATTAATTTTCACAAGGAAAAAATTTTCTGAGTTGCCTTTGTTCTTTGTAAAGGGAGGATAAAGATCGTTTATCTCAAACTTTTAGAATTTTTTTTTATATAGAAGGCACCACCCCTCTTTGTATGGTGTGTTTTAGTATGCAAATTAGGATAGAGGATCCGATGTTTTGGATGTTTTATTTTTTGTCGATGTTGCAAATGGCATTTTTGGATATTTTGTTATTTCTGCAGGGTACGAGGGGGCTACCGTCCTTATTATCGTGCTCGCGGTGCTTATCGGAGAGGATACGGACGACCCTATTAAAATTTTTACTCAGTGGTACGATATTCTGCTTTGTTTGTAACGACTAGGGGTTGTTAATAAAAGGATAGAGGGAAGGGGGCATAAAAGAATCGATGAAATGAATTGTGCAAATATTTGTGATAAGGAAGACATTTTTTAGCAGAAAAATAATGGAATTGTAAGGTGAATAAAATCTTTTAGAGGAGGAGATAGGGAAGAGACCCAAAGAGAGGTCTTTGGAGGCATTGCATAAAGAAGTATAGCCACTGTTATTATAATCTCTGAAGGATGTGGATGAGTGTGTGAGAGGTGCATTTTATGCTTCAATGGACCCTTTCCCTTGTGTTTCTGGAAATACGCCATCAGGAAAGATATCAAAAATAAAAGAGGGACTATTCTTGGCTGCCCTCATGGGCTTTGTTAGTTGATCTGCGGGAAAATGTTACGCTTATAAAAATTTCAAAGGAAGCATTTTTTGCTTCGTGAATTGCGCTCAGTAAAAGAATATGAAAATACAATCCTATGCAATAAGTTAACCTTAGGAGAAGCAGAAAATTGTTAGACCCGTGCTGCCATGCGCGGAAAGAGGATTACTGCCAAAACAGATAAACTACTCATTCACTCGAATGGGCCAAAAAAGGAAGGAGCGTTGTGAAAGCATCACTGCATTGGAAAAATATATTTGGGGATTTCCATTTCTCCTTTCTTCCTTCTCTTGTGCATACTTGCGCTTACTTTCATGTGCGGATAGTAGTAAGGCTCTTCTTTTTAGCAGTCCTTCTATTTCTCTGCTATCCCCCCTCCTTTAATGCAAAAGAGGCTAGGCAAGATTTTTTTATTCTATTGTTTTTGTATTTGATTATCATGAAAATTCTCGTCTTTATTATCCACTCGAAGACAGCAATTTTCCGTTTGCTACATCCATGGTTCTCAACACATCGTAAATGAATTATCTTTTTGTTCTTCATAATAATGATGGGCACTACTTCTTATACAGCAGATTCATCACGTTTTTGGAGACTAATTCCGCTCTTCCCCTTTACACAACATTCATCTATTTCACTTTAAGTATATCGTTTTTCTTTGCGTTACTGAGCCGGAAATCTTTTACCGATGGACGGATGCCATATATATATTGTCCGCATCTCTGCTGTGCTGTGCAGTAAGTGTATGTGCAACCTCCGGTTGATATGCGTATACAAGGGTATATTCTCCCCTTTTTTCCAAAAAGCATCCATGTGTGGGTAGAAAACAAAAAAATGAAAATGACAGTTGTAGGTTGTTATTATCATCTGTGAATACGTTCGGCGGGGAATAATATCGGATGAATTCAATATGGAAAGAAATAAAGCATTCAACAGTCTACCCTACAAAAAATTAAAGATACAGAAAAGCGAGTGTGAGACAAAAATATGCAAAGTTTCGCAATAATACGGAACGGGAAGGGGCTTTTATGAAATTTGTAAAGATTAATTGGAAGAAGAAAATTATTCAAAAAATTTACTATAATGGAGATCTGAACTCTCACAAAAGACAAAAAACTAAATGAAAGAAAAATGCAAAAAACGCAAAAGGAAGTGGGGTTATCTTCATTTAAGAAGGCACAATTATTCGTCATTTATTTGTCAAACGTGAAAAGTAGCTGACAATCAGAAAAGAAGATATTAAAAGCAAGCAAAAATCTGTGTATGGCCTTAGGTCCCAAGAGATAGGTTGATTCTTCAAAACTGCTTTGTTTTCTTTTTATTTTCTACATTTCTAGGGGTTTTCTCCTCTATATAGCAGAACGCGCAGCTTCCATCTATGCGAACCGTGCTGACGAGAGCGAACTTTGTTGGCTTTTTTCAATTTTTTATCGTGTTGGGTTGCAACTAAGTGCGGCTAGGGAATTCAAAGCGTCGTCTAAGAGCATTGCTTTCGAGTTTGACCAAGAAAACAAATAGTTTTAGAATACGTGAAAACTAATAATTTATAGCATAGTCCGCCTCCACATTTCAAAATATCTTCGAATAGTTGACTGAAAAACTGCTGGAGAGGATAAGAGGCGATGAAAAAGGAAAGTCGCAACAACCATGTAGGTTCTAGTCATGCAAGAGGCAGGGAAATTGAGTAACCGTAGAATCTCAAACATAAGCATTAAAAAGCTGACAAATATTAACATTGCGTTGAATACGTATGCATTAGTTACGAGAGTCGAAGCCACCAGGGAGCCCTTTATATCGACGGTAGGAGGTCTAAGCAAATACAAAGAAAGATGCCATTTTGAAGTGCAAATAAAGGGCAAAATACACAAAGAAAGTGTAAGAATTGTATGCAATGGTAAAGTGCCACTTTCCATTGTATTTTCTATTCGGCAGCTTTGCTTGTAAGTAATCCCAGTGAATGGATAAAAAGTGAGCTTAACCATACCTACGTTGATGTTGCCGCTGAAAAGTGAATGCAATTTTTCTGCACAAAGTAGACGCATTGTATGAAAAGTCGGGCTTAAATTCATTACGGTCTACTTTTTTGAATACAAGGGAGGCAAGGCAGTGGCATATTTATGATCAATGTGAGAACTGAATGGACTAAGCAATATACAACGAAGTCTGAAGGGCTGATTAGCCTATTTTGATAGTATAAGAAGGGAGCTGTAGAGCACACTAAGTTCGTGAATCAACATAGGACATTAAGGTAGTACGGAAGAAACAGAATGTCTCTTCATGTGAATACATTATCGTCCAGGAAAAGAATCGATTCCATTCGTAAGAAATGAACTTGTTGCACTAGAATTATTTTACATACAATGGAAGCTTCTTTCTGAACTAGCGAAGATTATTGTGCGTTGTGTATTTTATGAGCACATGTACTGCTATTCTAAGCTGTTAAGAAATGCGATAGCGAACTCGCATAAAGAAAAAACAAGCCCTTTCTAGGAGTAAGATAGACTGGTATTGTTGACTTTTAAACAGTATCTGAATAATCCTGCCAATGAATGATTTAATGAAAAAATACAAAATCTCTTTGATTTAAACGTTTTTTGAGGGTGTTCGCTGATAGAAAAAAATAGCCATGAGAAGAATTTTAAACAACTCATTTAAACAATGAAAATGCTGCAAACTATTAAGAAATAAAAATAATGGGAAGCTTCGCGTTGGTAGCAGTCTCATTAAAGCATGGTTACCCCTTAATGGGTTAGCCGCTCACTCTTGGCCGCTTTACCGACTCCTGCTCCCTGGGAAGCAGGAGTATAACTATTGGCTATTACATGTTTTTGAGAGTTAATTGTAATCACCCCAGTCTAACATAGGTTGTAATAAATGCAGCACTTTTTTTTAAAGAGCATCTGCAATGTGAGGAAATCGAATTAGACAATGTCGAACAATTTAATCCACTACATTCCTTAAATACTAATGAAAAGTATGCCTGCACGGTTTCAATACTCAAATATGTAGCAAGTCATCGGTTAACGTCGAATTCTTCAATTTTGTTTCGGGTGTGTCATCATTAGGAGTTAACTTGGAGGAAGATCTAGAATACGCAGCTTGGTCATTCACCATTTCCGCTTGTGGAATAGTCGACTTCGGTTTGACATAGATATGCTTCTGTATGTACACTACATCTTTAGAATCAGCAGTATCATCTGTGTCCGCACTGTGATATGACGATGCCACAGATGGGCTCCGATCATGGAGTTGAAGGGAGTCTTTAGAAGGCCTCGTGAGAGGAGAAGGAGAAAACAAAGGAGTACGGGAGGGGGTAGATGGTGTATGAAGGCCACTCCTGGCAGTTCTACGATGGAGATTTTCACCTGTAAACAGTTAGCATACATGCATACATATAAATCTCAAGATAAGGTAAATCGATATTCGTACATCTGCTTATTTTTAAAAAGAATATCCCCACATTCGAATAAAATACAGAAAAAATAGCGAGAAGAAGAGGTATTATAGCAATGAATCATTTCAAGCCTATGAGATTTTAGTGCGTAAAAGATAAGAGATGAATCAGCGTAAAAAGGGTTCTCTGCTGATGGCATGCATATATGAAAAACTTTTCTCATTGAAGCTATCGCATAAAATAGTTTTTACACTTTAGGCTATTAATGAAAAAGAATATTTTACAGAGAAAGGTAGAGTCAAAAATTCAAGGGAAAAGACTACATCCAGTAGTTGTGATTACATCCTGATAGTACTATAACATGGAAATGAACAAAAGTAATGATCACTCAGATGAATCATCGCAAGAAAACTCTTCGCAACCCCCCTCACTCTAAGTATCCATAGTACGCCTAATAAAAAATAGAATCCGAAAGGAATTAAACTACATCTAGATAAAACAAAGGCTACCTCCAGAATGCATTTTCCCGGAGTAGGCAGCACGAAGCTGCTGATCCACAGATGAAGAGGGCTGAGAATGACCCTGGAACAACTGTCTCACCAACGGAGATTTTCCTGCTAATTCACGCAAGCGTAGAGTGTTAGGGGTTGACGAGGAAGGGGAAAGCGAAGCCAATCCACGTTCTACACCTTTTATATTCAAAGATGTAGTCTCTCCTCCACCAAATAAGGATGAGAGAGTGCGCACACCTTCAGTATTCTTGCGCTTTCTATCTCTAACTTTCAGACTGGCCTGGTCTTGAAGTTTTTTAGCTGCTCTTTCGCGCGGCAAAGGATCTGGAATCTTAAAATTTGAGGCATCAGCGGTGTCAGCTGCAGGCATAAGTAATGGCGTGGAGGCAACTTTTCCCCATGTCATCAAGGGACTTTGATCCGGTCCAACCCCTGGTACAAGAACAGGTGTGTGGACATATGGATAAGGAGAAGAAGAAAGGGCAGTACTTTTGAATTGACCATCCGCCACCATCAAAGCACGCTCTTTTTCTGACATTGTTTTTTCCTTTGAACGTTGGATTTGATCCACCCGGGCCATAAGTAAGGCATCTGCTTGCTTTTCCATAGCATTAAAGCGAGTATTTGTACTATTGAGTTGCTTTTGAAGATGCACCTTTTGATAATACGGTTGCTCTTCATTTGGTACTCCAGTGGGCGTAAACATTAGAGGATTACGTGCAACAACTATGTTAGTAGCAAGATCCAATGATTTTTCTCCTTTTTTGGTTGCATCAGCAATTGCAGCCGTTTGAAGATTCTGCTTATATTCTGTACCTTCAATCCACGCTTGCGCATTACGCTTCATACGTTTCTCTGCATTCAGTAGCTCTTCAAATGATAAATTATCTTCTGATGTATAAGTGGCTTGAAATGTATCCAAACTGCAGTTTGTATTAGGACAGTGAAGAGTTCCATCTAGCAGTTGAACAACTTTATGCGATTCTACATTTGCTTCAGGTACAGGTACATTCCACGTAGCAGGAGAAGCAGCGGATACATTCGAAGGAAAGTAATGAAAACTGCTATTCGAAGGAGCAGGCGACATAGCACTTAAATATTTTTCCAATCGAAGACATTCTCCTACATCTTGACAAGATTCTGCCTGTTGAAGCTCATGTAAGACACGTAGCCGCGGTAAATCAGGAAAATAATCCCTCTCTACGATATCTGTTATCGTAGAAACATAATCTTCTTCCGATAAAACATTTGGGGGTATACGATAAGCAGGATATGGATCAGCGGGCTTGGCTACAGCAAGAAGGGCAGACATAGAAGTCGAAGAATCAGCAGGAACCGTTTTTGCAGCTGTAGTAACAAATGCAGTGCTGTTTTCATCAGTGCGACGAGAAGTGAATAAAGAAGAAGGGGAGGTAAGAGCAGTAGCAGAAGAAGATTGAGACAGGCTAATCGAATTGTAAGGACTGCATGAGCACAGAGCAGCATTTAAGGAAAGAGTTGGATTCAGTTGAGGAGACGGTTGGTCCGCTGACTTTACTGCTTGGGATGTCACGGATGGCATCGCAGAAGACTGAGAATGAGTTTTTGTGACCTCGGATGAAAGAGCTGTAGCAAGCGATGACCCTCCAAGACGAGCAGAAGCAGAAGAAACATTTGTAGAACAAACTTTTGATTTGAGCTCACCTGAATCTACTTCGGGTTTGAAAAGAAAAGAGTCCTTCAACCGCTCCTGCGATATCTCAATGTCCTCTGCCATTTCTGTAAGGAATGAGAGTCATGCCTGTCACAGCTTCAAAAATAGAAAAGAATGAAATTTCAACAAACTAATAACCAAGTAAAATGTAGGCAACGCATAACAACATGTCCAAACTACAATAGTGCCGCAAATTCTCTAGTAAGCAAAATATTTTCAAGATACATACAGTGAGTGATAGGCCTTTCAGTGTGCCTACTGCTCGGCTGTGGTGTTGGTACCAGGCGTGATGCACTTTTCGATAGTCGCAATGCTATTCCTAAAATTGCAGTTTTTGCAGGTTCAAGCATTACTCTAAAGAGCAGTTTCATCACATGAGTAAATGATTAATTAAAAAAATTTCAAACAAGAAAGGTGCTCCAAAACGCAGTATATCTTTATCAAATGATATAACCGTATAACAGTTTTCATTTTCTTTAGCGAAAAACTCTAGACCCATTTTTCGGTTGCGGGAATATGAATCGAAATGTATACTCCCCATATTTCTTTTCTATCAATCGTAGCCTTGTTATTGCAATTAGCATGGGTGGAACCATGTCACTGTTTACGCAGTCAACAGAGCTTCTCATCTGTTACTTGCAGAGTTATTTTACCGGTGTTAAGCTTACTCATAGTAGGAAGAATTGACAGCAATTAGCTGCATTTCCTTTTTCCTTTTCTTCTACTGCTCATAAATAGCTTCCTGTTTAATTTCATATCTTGTGACTGTAATCTGCACGGTGATAGGACAGAGAGGGGCTCAATTGTACACTTCTTCAAAAATACAGCAACTGAATCGATTATGTAGGAACTTAAATAGTGTAATAAACACTTCTATAGAATTATGCTGTTACCTTTGAAATACTATTAGTCGGGTGCTCTCTATACAATTCAAGTTCTCTAGCATAACAGTTCAGCTGAATATTCATTACGTGCTTTTATTTCGCGATTCACATTCTCAGAACCAACTTTTTATATTTGGCTCGTAGAAAACATTGAGCTGCATGCGCTAATTCATAAAGTTTCGCAAATGATCTCGCAATACGGTAATAAAGTTCTGAGCTCGTAGCGTGGTTGCCGCCATACACAACTTACAGCAAAATGTTTGTTAATTAATATTACAATCACATCATTTTCAAAGCAACTTATCTCCAGGATAAATCATAATTCACTACTTACATCTCTTTTTATAAGTTCACACAAAAAGATTTCCTTAGATTAAACTACTGCGTGCTACTCTAATGATAGTCACTCATGTTAAGTGAAGTAAGTCATTACCTGAGCAGCCAATAGCTAACTCCAATCACACATTAAAGTTGATCAGCTTCCTACTACTAGTTCTATCGACACTACTGTCTTTGAATGATACAAATTCCTGTTGGTAGACAAAAAAAATTCATATTTCTTTCTCCTTAAAATAAAATCACTGTGCTTGTCGATCAAAAGTGAAATGATTACCATGCTAAGACGGCTGAAATAAAATCATAGTTGAATAATTAGGTCAATTGATGGGTTTACAACAACTTTAGTTGTATCAATGAAAGATCTGAGTATGGAAAAATTTCAAAAGCTATGCAAAAAACTTGTAATAATTTTTTCGAATGCATCGCAGGACTAGGTAAAGGTCGGCAGTAATGTTACCACTCTTGATGAATAATATTACATTTTTAACCGAATGTGATCATTTACAATATCTGGATATGAAAATAAATACTGCCACAACTTCTTTAATTTTGTGGTAAAATAGCAAGAATCATGCATTAAATCTTCCTTGCAATTGGCTTAGATATCAACAATGAAAATGGGAATATAGTTATGTCAATACGGAAAGATACAAAACCTCAAAGGAGGAAGTAATTTTGTGCATAAAGTGCCATGTGAAATCATAGCTGTTTAATAAATGAAAAAGCTAGAATACGGATATTATGTAGCATTCAACCCGAATTACATTTTTTTGTAAACTGAAAGCGCAAGAAAGTTTGTTTTATTTCAAAACTATGCCTCAGTTTTATATTACGGAAATTTCAATGCACAGCAGAAGCATACAGGCTTATTGAAGTAATGGTAGCAGAAAATTTTCTGCAATAACTTCTTGTATCCACTAGCATTGACGCTCCTGCCTTAGCTTTATTCCAGCTCACACAATATGCTGATACATACACAGCACACAGTGTGTGCGAAACTACTCCGTATTGCAATTTCTCTCAAATTGAAAGTCATCCTGATCTTTTTTCTGCAAGTTTCTCAAGTGATCAGAATAGCCCTACTGCTAACCAATTTATGGAGATGGCTTGCTATTTTTCCAAATGCAGCGAAATTTTTCCTCACGCTTTTGGTATAAATGTTATTGTCAAAGTCGTAAAATTTGAAATATCTTCAGAGTGCATCGCCCCGGACGGTAAGAAGAAACATCACCAAAATTATAGAAGAAAGGGAATGATAAACGCCTCACATTATATTACTTAATCGAACTCTGCTATGTTTAAAGATTTTTGTCGTCGCGCTGAGACTAGAGTAAAACTTGTTAAAAATCTTATGCGAGTTTAGTGTGCAACGAGAACTTGCGATGGAGAAACGTTGGCAATTCAATTCGGATACAACTCAGTTCTGCACAGCTTAATTGTGTAGAACACCAGCACAGCAGGAAATTATTTCTCGTTTTCTTTTGCTTCTGAAAATAATTTCGTCGTCAATTCGATAAAAAAATAAGCATTGTTTAAGATATATGACACATGCTGCCAGAAGCTCATTTCTCGAGTTGAATGTCTGTTTAAATACATGATTCACTCTTATCTAAACTTCTCTACTCTATTTTTCGAACATCTTCTTCGCTTAACTACTATTCTGGGAAATCGTAGCTCTCATTTTGGAATCAATTTATATCTGCTCCATGCTTCAGGTAGAAATACAAGAATAATTGAGGCAAAAGTTGGGGATGATACGGCTTGTTTGACAATGGTATTTAAAGACGACCAAGTCAATATTTGCAAGGTGAGCGAATGCAACTTAAATATCACAAAAACAAACAAATATTATTATACAAATTTAGTATTCTTTCTATATCGAAAGCATTATTAATCAGTCAGAAAATGTAGAATCAAAGCCGGTATACGTTATTTTTATGAACTGAATACTTCTTGTTGCTTTCTAGTTTTTGAACAATCATTCAAAATATTAATTAGTTATGCTAGTTCCCTGTACGGTTGTTAGCATGGCTAAATTTTTTTTGAACTTGTTACGGTAGCTGATAAAAAGGCTTATAAAGAAAAAACTTGAAATTCTGCAATAGGAACGGTAATGCTTTTTCCAATATTCTATTCTAAATGTCACTGCTTAATGATGCTGACTCCTTCGTGTTATCACAGGATGTGCTGTTAAAAAAATTAAGAGTACCACAAAAAACCATGAAGCTAAGATTAACTAAACTTACCTTGTTGTAGAGGGGTGTTGATGCGTATTTATGACACAGAAAAGCAAAAAGAGTGATAATTTCAACCTTAATTGATATTCGTACCCTTAATGGTAATTTTCACTCCTGATTGAAGGACAATTTTAAACAAATATATACGCGGTTTCATATTTAGCTATGTGCGCTTTCTGCATGAATTGGGAATACAAAAGTAACCTACTGTTGATATTTTTCATATTTCTGTGGTTGTAATTTCCTTTGCAGCTCGGTCAAACGTTAGTTATCAGAAATGGACGAGCTAGTATGCTCGACGGAATTTTACGTTTAGAGGTAGATGGATGGAGTGAAATCGTCATTCCCGAAGAAACTGCTTGTTTCAGAGTAAATCTTCAAAACGATCTATCAATGCATTAATCGAAAACGTGCTTTTGTTTTTCATGAGATGATAATAGAATGGCAATATCCGTTGGTTTTTACAAAACTATTTTTTAAATTTTGGTATACCTGCAAAAAGCAAACTGCATTTATCGATTAATACTTATTTGTGTACAAGTAATGAACTTGACGAGTACTTAGTACACATGGATACGTTTTGCCAAAAATGCTCGGCTTGTAAAGAAAAGTAATAAGCACTACATGAGAAGTTTTAATGGGTTTTAAGCATATAGTCATCATTGCCATCATCCTGGAGCAATTTTTACATGTACATAATACTAAAGCCACCTTCCATGTGAGCAAATTGAAACTTGCAGACAGGAGTCATTGCAACGTTGCTACCTCTATGAGGTATACACTAAAAAATTGGCACACCTCATTCTCTAAATGCTAGCTTATGTAAAAAACAATATATTGAGGCAGCCTAATTTCCGCTGGAACATAATTAAAACTTGGAAAACGTAAATCGGATAAGAGCATAATGAAAAATAATCGTTCATTATTTGGTTTGGACTATCTAAAAATATTAAGTGTGGAGTTAAAAGTATTTGGTCGTGTATAAATGCTTGTGAAAAAATCTTATAGAAGGATATAATTTGAACTGCTTAAAAACAAAATGTAGAAATATGCTTTGACACCATCCTGGCTAAAAATTCCTAAATGCATTACAGTTGATTTAATCATTCTTGCTTTAAAATAAGTTGAATGACTAAACAAAATAAAGCTGCTTCTTTTGAATGCAATGTCTAAATTTATACCTCGCTTGCACATAATTTAGCAAAAAGTAAGATAACGTATATACATTGAATCATTTTGTATATAAAAACGATAAGTTGGGATTTGCTATGAGCTAATTCTAATTTGAATGCAAAATTATAGCATTAAGAAAACTTCACAAATTTTAACGAAATCGAGTGAGAAAAATGAAAAAATGCAAGTTAACGCAACATTACATTGTTTAAACTCTGCAAGCTCCACTGGTTTGGCGCGCACAATCGTTTGAGGACTCTAGTTGTTGCACAAACACTTAAATCAAAAGAACAAATAAGAAAATATCTAAGTCCTTTCAACTTTGATGCAATTACACTTATAGCTTGATATTATTATCCCGGTGATGGACAGCCCTCTGATACTAGCCAAGCACAAATCACAGGTATAGTTACGGCTAGTTACTAATAATATTAGTCAAATTAAAATTATTTAGAGTAGAAATCAGTAATTTCCCTATAAAGTTGAAAAGTGGAATATATATATAAATACATCCAACTTGATGTATTCAATTACATATATGTTGACCCTAGATCAAAAAGAAACTAGTACAAGAAGAAGAAATAGTTCTATAGTTTAGTAGCCTATAGAATGGCCTGGTAACTGACTTTAAAAACTTTAAGACGTCGATTGTCCCTGACAAACTCTTTTCTACTCTCTCCTTATCCCTATTTATATTCCATTTTTGCAACAATAAACCTGTATGGCAGATGGATACTCTATATTTCTACCTCATCTCTGAGTTCTGCGGTAAGATCTGACTTTTAGGAATTGAGTGTTACTATTAAAGGACTTGGGAGACATTTTGTTTTATGCAATCGTGTAGACAATATTTTGAATAAAGATGATTTTCCCATAGTTTCACAAGGATACCACTCATATAAAAGACATTTGAAGATACATAGAGTATAGATTTCAATTAAAATAATCTACATACCACAAAGGAAAAAATTTGAATAAAATATGCCTTAACATATTTCTGGGTGTATTATGATAAGTAGGCAAAACCCTAGGTTTTTCCATAGGAATAGGGAACATACAAAAAAAATATTTGCATAGATCGTTGCTGCATGCCTAGTCCTAAAACCGTATAATGTGGGTAGGCTGCAACTATGATCAAGTTGTGCTGTTTGCCTACACGTAAAATTTTGTTCGGAGATTCTTAGATTTGCAGTGACACAATGTCCTAATTTTGTCTTCTTGTACTGTTTCGGTAATTCCATGTTTTTTAATTACCCAGAAGTGATTTTATTAAGCTTGTCCAAGCATATGGCGCTAGAATTAGATTATTTTCTTAACGTCTACCCCCATCATTGCTTTCTTCATAGAAAAATGAATTATTGAAATTATTTTATGAACCATATCTAGGTAGACATTCAGGGTAAGCTGCATTTTCTACATATTAAAGATGTAGTCTCAAAAAATTCAAGCTTAGGGAGATGTAACCAAGATTGGTACTCTCTGGTTTACCAAGCGTAACACTTATGCTTTTGGCTAGTGACTTAAGAAACTAGAGGTAAATGACACAATGAGGCTTGACAATACTTTTAATTTCATAATCTCTCGAAGGGACCTGGCTTATTAGCTGTGAAGGCACTTTCGTTCTAACGCAACGATCTTAAATATTACTAAATGTTTCTCCAAACGATATAACTACGCGCCATGTTCTTAAACTTTTTACGTATGAATAAATAATTACATAAGCATCACTACAATCAAATATCGCACAGTTCTACACATGAAACGAGAAACATAAAACAAAATATACAGTGCTACAATTGTTCTGCTATGCTTTCATTGTGATATAAGCATTCAACTGTACAGATACGTAACATCAGGAGAGAAACTCTCCAATCTAAAATAATTGTCGACACATGAGACGGCAAGAAGATATTACGCAAAAGGGAAAAGTCTTACAGTTCTCCTTTTCTGCTTCTGGGAAACAAGAAAAGGGATGTAAATTACTCTATGCATTTCTGAATTTTGTGGGGTACTACAATTTATGTCGTAATCCACAGGTTGGCAGTTTTGCTTAATTGCTCCATAAATTTTGTCAGGAGCTTTTGTACAAGTAGAGTATTGTGGTTCTATTAAGAATTTTGCATTATTCACTGTCGTAGTTCCACCTGTTACAGCAGCAATGAGAAGTTATTTTGTGTTCATGTCAACATTTGTTTGGCTTAGATGTTCTTCTCTTCCCGATACAACTATAGAGTGCTAATTTTTTACACTTTGAAATAACTCTTTGGTAATCGTTTATGCATGATAAATACACGGTTTAATACGCGGATGCTGAAGAGCAAAATATTATTAGACACTATCTTCGAGTGAGTATGATGCGAGAAAACTATTCCACCATTACATCAAAATAGTTGATGATAATATAGTTTGCAAGACGGAAAAAGACCTTTTCATGTAGACATGCATTTAAATGGAATTTGTAAGACGTTGAAATTACAAGCTTAATTATGTGGTGCATCAGCTATAAGAACTGAGAAAGATGCAAAAGCATAGCTAGTCTTAACTTCGGTAGCGTATCGCTATGCAGACACGGAATGAACGCTGTGATTGATTGACCATTTCATTTTATTCTATACACAGGCAGGGGAAATCACTAAGGTTTTGACCTAATTGGGTATAGCTTTAGCATATTAACTTAAGGTGAAATTCATAATTCACCTGTATTTCGGCTTGCTCAAAGAACAGAAATTGATAAGGTTAGCTGTAAATAAAGAATATTTGGCAAGTTAATGACCCATCACAGAAATGAATATTCGCCCCCCTGTTAATAGTCTGCATTTGTTATGCGTGACAAATAGAGGGTTATCGCCTTCTTTTTTTGTGCACTTCACTCGATAGCCTTCTTCTTGTACTGTGTAGCATATTGAATCACCACTTCTTATACTGAATGAGAGACAACTCCAAAAGAAATAGCTATTCTGCTCTTTATCTTGCATTAGCGCATTTCCCCCCATTCTATTATTTCTAATGTTGATAGTTCTTCTATTCTGTTCTTTTTGAAAGCGTTTCCCAAGGTTTGCGGTTAAAAGTTACAAAAGCTCTGTACTTCCATTCGTTGAAAAGCAGTAGCGATAGTCCGAGAATACCCGCCATCTTACCCACTTTTACTCTATTTTTTTCCTTGTAAGTGTTTTCAATTGTTCAGGAGCTGTAGCAATATTTTTTATTTCAGCAATTCTAGCTTCTTGTTAACAACTTGTTAGTCGAGTAGGAAGAAGTGCTTACAGAATCGGCGAGTGAGATACGCAGGTGAAACAAAAACGTATACAATAATTGCTGTGCATTATCACAAGTGATCTGATGGAGATATAGCCGTTCCTTTGTAGAATTGTGGTAGAGATACGGTAAACATTGCTATACGATGATGTAAGCAGTACTATTTCTTCAAAAATACGAAGGGCAGGTTTTTCTATTTGCGTGCTTACCAGCTTAAATTTCAAAACTTTTTAAAAACTGTTTGTCCTACGAGTGTTGCTTTGCCCTACTTTCCGCTGAAAATCTCATCAGGCACCACCGTCTGTTTTCTTGTACTACAGTTAAACCTTTTCATAATGAATAACTGCAAAGATGCTTTTTTTGATCGATTGAATTCAGCTGATTAGTCTTATATTCGAGAGGCGTAGTTACTACGGAAAATGGCTTTTTTCATTATTTCTTCAAGCGAAAAGCTTTGTAAAATTGCATAAAGCGAGAAATGTATATTTTTTGAACGGGTGTATACAGAATTGCGTAAACTCGAATCGTTCCCAAGAATCACTTTTGTATGAGGTGAGGCATACGGTTATAAAAATATCTGTTTTTTAATAGGCATCTTACTAATTTGGTTTTATTTTTAGAATATGAACGATGTATATCATTTGTAATACTTTATGGTTACTGCCAAAGTTGTGTTGACGGCTCAGTGGCGTGTATGAATGGCATCCTTTCCCCTGCTTGCTTTAAAGGAAAGAATGATAGTTTATAGCAGAAACGTTTAGAATTTGGGAATTTTGTTTGGATATTCTTTTGTAGTGATTATAAATTGATGTAATCACAGAACCAACCACGCTTAATTTTTGTCAGCTTTTTTGAGGTTTTTTGTATCCTAGCTTAGAAACTCCATTGAAATTTTTCTTATTTTTTTGTAAATGGTTCCTGAGAAAGCGAAGAGGTCTCTGTATATCTGTCTATGATGTATCTTATTTTTTTGTGGCATTTCTGCACACAGGTGGCTTGTCTTTCTTTTTTTCTTCATTTTTCTTTCCAAATAGAATCTTTGGATTCCCCATGTTTTGTTTCCTCCTTTAAATGTTTGATTTTCATAGCGAATGTGTATTTTAAAAAATCATTTTCTCCCTGGTTTATACATACATTTCTATTCCTTGTTTTGCTCACTTGAGTTTGATCCATTCCCTCCATCCTTTGTTCGGTAGAGTATCCACGAGTGCCTCATTTTCATTTAGTATGTTTGTGGTACTTCCCTCACTCTATTTTCTCACCGTTTCATTGTCTTGTGTGATACGAGCTCACTTTCACGCTTCCTGATAGACGAAACTGTATCGTTTTTTGTGAATTTCATTCGTCTGTTAGGTAATGGAAGAATGTTTCTCATTCCGTATACCGTAAAGTGTTGAAATGCGTCCCATGGGGCCGTTCTCTGGCCCTTTCTCACACAGTGGTAATGCTGATGGCGAGCACAATCAAAGTAGTAATCGTTCTAGGCCACTAGGAGGAGGAATCCCTGCAGCGAAACGGTAAAATGTATATTATTTTTATACACTTTGATGCCATAAGAAACGATGGGAAGGGTGTAGTTTGGAAACTTCTATTCACGTTACAGGCAAAAAGAGAGACTGCAGGAGAGAGGCCACAGCCATGTTATCACTCGAGGTGATCCATCCCCTCTCACTGTGTCTCATCCTGTTCACTTTCCCCCCCCAATTTTCTCCTCTTCATCCGATTTTTTTTTTTTTATATACATGGACGTGATGGAAATGTTTTGTGTTGCTTATACTCTTTATAGTTTATATTTTTTCTTGTTTTTCTGTAGAACAATACGTCCAACGGATGTCTTTCCCCATCCACCATCGATGGGCCTCTCCTCCGTCAATGGTCCAAGAAGAAGAATAATTTTACCACCTGGAGGTTTAGATGGCCCTTTTCAATCCTTTCGTTCCTTCATGTTAATGCAGGTCTTTACCATGGCTTGATTCTGTAGATATCTTTCATATTTGGAGGCATAAAATAGATTGCATGAGAGGCTCTGCAACACGAATAGACTATAAAAGATCGTATTTAGATTCAAACATAGATCTAAACAGAGGATATATATATTGGATAGAACTCGTTAATGAAAGATCTGAGTGGTTTTAGTGGTGATTGCCATGAGAATGCATGCACAACGCTGCAGAGGGTTTATATTTCTCAATTTAACAAGAATGAAGGGTATTTGACAAAAAATAAAATAGAGTGTCCTTCTCTGTGATGGTAAAAAATGGAGGCGATCGTGTGAATATCTGTAGAAGAAGAGATATTTCCATCCCTCCATTTATTTATTTTATATAAAAATAAAAAGAAAAGAAAAAGAATACTCTATCCTTTTCTCTCTTCCTGGATCCTTAGAATACATCTTCATGGATCCCACATCTCTCTAAATTCTTTGATTTTCTTTCAGGATGATACCATTCCTCCTGATGTAGCTCGAACAGAATTTGAGAAATATAAACATGATTATGAAACTCATCAAACAGAAAAATGCTTTGAGCGGAACAAAGTAGGCTTAAAGTGTGGATATGAACTAACAAAAATCTCTTTTGATTCTTTTCCATTTTTCATTCTTTTCCACTGGATGTAGTCTTGTTAAAACTTTCTTCTTAAATAGAAACTGTCGTCTTGATTTAGATATTCATTTATAAAACAAACTTCCCCATTGCCATTTATTGAGATTTCTTTCTTCTTCATAGGGTTTGGCTTTGATGATTGAAAGGTATCATCCTAACATTGTTGCTCTTCAACATGAAAAGCAATGCTTACGAAGTCGAATTAATGCTGAAATTTTTGGCGAGGTTTGATTTTTTGTATTTATTTTTCTTCTTTTAAACGCATGAAAAAGAAAATGGGAAATTTATAGAAGGAAAGTTCCCCTCTTTTTAAGAGGGAAATTTTAATTTCTTACGAATCCGAGATATTAAAAAAAAATAGGATTGTCCTTGCAAGATATTCTTATCTTTGTAAATCTGAGCCTCTCCCCGTGTGGAAAAAATAATTTGAGGAGAGAAAGAATACATTAAAAATTAAGAATTTATGGGTATAGCCTCTGTACATACACCGAGTTCGTTGAAATGTTGGGTGAAGATTAAAGTTTTGAGTGCTTTTTTGCTAGAAATGTAGAAAGAGTGATTCTTCCTTTTTTAAGGTATTGAAAGATATTTGAAGGATAGAGTGTTTAGAGTGGGGGAAAAAATAAAAAATAAAAAGACTATCTTTAGAGTGGAAAAAATATATAAAAAAAATAAATATCTTTAAATTGGAAAAAAAAAATAAAAAAAATATCTTTAAATTGGAAAAAAACTTGAGAATTTTATAAATTAAAAGAATTCTCAAAAAATAATGCACTCCTACCCGAAAACGTTTCGTTTCTTCTTCAAATTTCAGCATTTGAAGAATGATATTTATTCAGAAATAAAATATGCGTTGGTTCCAGAGATTCCCCACGGTGTGCCTCAAGGTGAGAATATTTGAAGCATTGGATTTGTATATGTCTATGAAAAGGAAGCTTCTCTTCTGATATCTCTATGGAATGAATAACTCTACTTTTTCTTCTAATCTGTTAAAGATTTCTAATTTTTGAGAGAATTTTGGTGATATCACGTTTTCTCTATATATCTCTCTATGGATATCCACACGCTTAAAATAGCTCTACTCTACTGTTTAAAGGGATCTACTATTTTAATAATTTTCACAGACACCGATGTCTCCCCTCTTTGTTGGAAAATTTGGATGGATACGATCGATTATCCTCTCAATAGGAATGATGGTAATTCTGCCCCTCTCTTTCTACAAATGCCGCTGGAAAATTGCCTCCAAATTGATAATGTTTTGGAAACCATTACCAAATGGAACATTGCAGATGCTTTGAAGGTTTGATTTTTTATCCATAGCCTCCCTTTTGAGAAATCTTGACGGTCTTCTGACCACTGTGTTGGATGCAGTTTTTAGTATATTCTTGAGAATTTAATATTAAAAATTTATCTATTATCTTCACCTCCTGCCTCTCTGTTTTTAAAACTCTTCATATTTTTCAAATCTCTATGATATCTTTTGTTTTTAGGAATTACCAGGATTTGTGGATGTTTTTGTTTCTAATAATTTAGGAAACTCTCGTGTGGCTTGGTGTTGCTTCTATAATACTGAGCATAGACAGGCAGCTTATGAAATTTTGGCTACAACAGAAAAATCGTGAGAATTTCTACTTGTTTTTTAATTTTTTATGAGATCGTTTCCTTTCTCTTTCCATTTCTTTTCTTTCACTCTTAATTCTCACACATGTAAAAGAATGTATGACTTTCACGACATCTACTCTCCTACACCTTGTGGAAAGCAAAATTTCACACACTTTTTTCTTCTCCTTAAAAATACAGCCAACCTATCCACCCTTTTGAATCTTTCTCCCCATTTTTATTCCTTAAACCTTCCTTCTTTCTCTCCTTCTCTCTTTCTCTCTTTTTCTCCTTCTCTCTTTCTCTCTTTCTCTCTTTCTCTCTTTCTCTCTTTCTCTCTTTCTCTCTTTCTCTCTTTCTCTCCTTCTCTCCTTCTCTCTTTCTCTTAACATTTTCTAAACCTTCCTTCTTTCTCTCTCCTTCTCTCTTTCTCTTAACATTTTCTTTCTTCCATGTACTTTTTACATCTACTCGCTGTCTCCTCTTTATAGTAGATGTGATTACATTTTCTCTACAGAGTCAAAGAATGGCAAATTAACGTTTCCCTTCCTGAAATTCCAGAAATCGTTCGATTAGGTGTTGCTCCACCTTGTATGTCTCATCCTCAACGTATTTTGGAAGATATAGTCACCAGTTTTGCCTTAATTCAGAAATTTGATGAGGTTTACAAAGTACGAGGACCTGAAGAGGAGATTGCAGGCAATGGAGGGCTCCTGGGAGATATCTTCCCAATCTATTCTTATTTTGAGGCTGTGGTGGATCCTATGGAACGATTGGATCTTCAATTATTTTATTTGAGACTTGTTCATAATATTTGCTATTACAGTGGAGAGCATTTCTCAGACGAATTACAAGCTTGGAAACGTCGATTTGTGTATGTCGTACGATCCTCTCTTCCTTTAGAAACACATGCTTCTACACGCCTCCCACTCCTTTCGGAGGCCTCAGAAGAACAACGGCTGTGGATGGAAAGTTTGGATTCAAAATTAGAAACACTCTTAAATGCCTCCATTCATATTCCTGAAATGGTGTGCTGAGATTGCATGCCACAGTGGGAGAGAGGAGGGAGGGAGAGGAGGAGGGAGGGAGGGAGAGAGGAAGGGAGGGAGGGAGGGAGGGAAGGAGAGGTGGAGGGAGAGGTGGAGGGAGAAAGGGAGAGAGGGGGAGAGAGAGGGAGAGAGGGGGAGAGAGAGGGAGAGGTGGAGGGAGAGAGAGGGAGGGGGAGAGAGGAAGAGGTGGAGGGAGAGAGGGGGAGAGAAAGAATTTAGAAGAAAGAGTAGAGAGAGAGAACGAATTTAGAAAGAGAGAGAATTTAAAAGAGAAAGTATTTCAAAGTGCGTTTAGAAGAAATTTTCACCAATTTTACGAGAATTTTCACCCACTAAAGAAAATAAAAAACGTGTGGCAAATTTCTTCTGCAATAAAAATTTGATATATCTGCATTATGTATATAAAAAATGTGTTTTTTAAAAATTCTTTTCAGCTGACTGAGAATACTCCCATAGTGAAAGCGAAATGGCAAGCCTATTGTGAAGAAGTAGGTGTTGAGTTTTTATTTCTTATTTGTATTGTTTAAGACAAGCCAATGGACTATGAGAGTTTTTCTATTTCACCAGAAATGAGTTCTTGAGAAAGAGAAGAAGCAGAGGAGAGTGTGTGGAAAAGGAGGGAAGAAAAGAGAGAAAACTGTTAAGAAAGTATGGAATTTGATAAATTCTGCTATTCTTGACCCACTCAGTACATCCCTATTTTTTCAAATATCTGAATGTATTTTTTTGACCTTCTCATTTGAAGGGTGAGAGAAAGAGAGAGAAAGAGAAAGAGAGAGAGGATACAAAACTCTTTATCTTAACATTTATACTGTAAAGTTACTACCCTTTCTATGACAGTTTTTAGTTTAAAAATTCTTGTTTTTTTCAGCATAGTTTACCACCATGATGAGGATTTATCTACTTTAGTATCTGTTTTTTCTTTCTCTTTTTTTAATCTTTTTTAACTTCTTTTATTTTGTTTTGTATATTTGACCTCTCAAACAGCTTCCTATTGCTTGGAAAAGTAAATCTCTAATTTTAAAATTTTTTTAAATATATATTTTTAGCACACCTTGGCAGATTATGAGAGTGCCCGCTGTTTGATTTGCAAGAAGGTTTGCTTAAATAATTTTATATAAATATAATTTCAGAGTTTATTTACTCCCATTTACTTTTGTTATTATGAAGAATACTACTCTCTTTCTCTCTCTTTAGATGATTTGGATATCATTTTTGTGTGTTTAGTTTTCATTTTAGAAATATTTGAAAAAATTTGAATGTTTTAAGACTTTATATTTTTATTTCTTTTATAGTTTGAAATATTTGAAAATTGTATTTTCTCTGTGTATTTGTTTTTTTTTTTTATATTCTATTTTTGTATTAATAAAAAAATAGAATATCTCTTTCAATTTTTGCTCAATAGATCTCCTTTCTCCATTTTTTCTCTCTCTTTATTTTCAATCTATAAATAGGGTGAACTCTCTTACTCATGATACATTTTCAAACATTTTTCTTTTATTAATGTAATAATCTCAGCTATTCAAAACACCCATGTTTGTTGCAAATCATTTATCTAAAAAACACAAAGGTGCTCTTTTAGAGATGATTGAAAACGTAAGATTGTATATATATTTAGAGTGATAGTTGAAATAGAGTGATTTCTGGGAATGTTTGGGTGTACGTTGAAGCCTATGAAAGAAGAGATTTTTTTGTTTTCAAAAAATGGAAATCGAATAAAAGTGGCTGAAAATCTATTTTTTTTCAATTTCGATGTTTTCAAAGTCTTTTCTGTGAAATTTCATTTTTAAAATATTTTTATTTAACTCTCCAAAAACTTCTCTGCCTCTATTTTTTTTTTTTTTTTACATTGAAATGAGAATTTAAGAAGGAAGAGAAGTCACCATTTATGTAGAAAATGTTTACTATTTTTATAAAATAAATAAAAAAGTAGATATAGAACACACATTGCCTCTTAATTTTATAAAAAAGATTTTATTTTTTGGCATATCTCTTTTCCCCCTCTACCTCTCTCACTCTTCCTGTAGTCTCTTTTATCAAATTATTTTTTTTTTATATATATATACTAAGATAGCTCTTCTCTTATTCTCTTTTAGATGTGTTTTATGTGTTTCTTGGGTTAAAGATTACTATCCTTGTGTATTTTTGCTCTGACAATGGAATAGATTTCTTTTCTCTCTTTTATTGTTAAAAGGTTTTTAAATCTCCTTTGAATGAAATCCTTGGAGTTCTCTTTCATTTTTTATATCTTCTTTGAATTCTCTCTCTCATATTTGAGATTCCATTTTTCAAGTTGTTTTATCCTTCTTTTTAGTCTATTTTTTTTTTTATGTGGGCAAATTTCGTATTCTCTTTACATCCCTTTTCAATTCTTTTTTGTTTATTTTGAGTATAATTTTTTTTACTTTTGAATGATTTGTTAATTTTTTCCTTGTAGGTTGCCCAGAAAATGATGTTTGCAGCATTTCGAGTCGATCCACAGCGCTCACTCTTTACTTTTCCTCCTCCTTCAGCAGAGGGAATTCGTCCTCCGCCCCTCTATCATGGAGCTCCACCGCCTCCGCCTATGGTTGCTCCTCCTCATTATGGTAGAAAAGGGATATGGGAGAGGAATGAAACGAAGAAAACCATGAGATGAAGAAGGAGGAGAGATACGAGGCAGAAATGGAGAAATAGAAAAAATAATACTACGCTATAGCTTCTGTGGGTCATAGGATGAGGCAGAGGATGTGCATGGAGGAGGAGTTTATGAAAAGAGAAATGGGATAGGGTGTCGTTCCAAAATGATAAAATAAGATTGATTTGATAAGCAATTTTTGGGTATCATTCTCTTCTTTTTGCGCGTTGCCTTAGCAATGGATAAGGAAAGAGAGTAGAGAGAGAGAAAAATGAGTTGAGAGAGTAGAGAGAGAGAAAAATGAGTTGAGAGAGAGAGAGAAATGAGTTGAGAGAGAAAAAAATGAGTTGAGAGAAAAATGAGTTGAGAGAGAGAGCGTTGTGTGCAATAAAAACTAATATTTGCACTGCTTGGTTGGTAAAGTTTCGAGAGAAATCCATAGGAAAGTTGATGGATTGGCTTCCTTTTTGCCTTTCTGGCCTTGTTCTATGGGTCCCACCTTTTATTTTCTAGGATGTATTCATTGTTGCATGACGAGAAACGTTACGTTTTTACGACAAATAATGTTTTATCCACGTACATCATTGGATGAAAATGAAGGAGAGTCTCTGGTTTTAGTTGGAAAGTATGCAGTGTGGAATGAAGAGACGTAATGCGTGTGTCCAGAAGTTAACAATGGAGATGTATTTAATTTCTTTTTGTATCATCTATGAAAGGGATGACCCAAAAATGGAGCTTGTCTTGCATGTGTTCATCCAAGGCACATTTATGGAATATTTTTTTTGTTGTGTCATAAATTGCTACGGATGGGACACTCGTGGAAGCGGAGCGGTTCTGCATATCTTATTTTTATAATATGCCTCGATAGTTTTGTAGAGTGGTTTTCATTTTATACGTGCGTAGTAGTTCCATTGGGTTTACTTGGGATGCTGGAGAGTCACATTGTATTTGCTGGCTACACAACAAGCCGTGGGAGGAATGGAAAGGGAGTACGCTATGCTGTTCAATTATTTCATTGTATTCTAAATTTTAATTTTGCTGCTCAATGAGGAAATATTCTTGTGGTTGCTATGGCAGGGGGTGGGGCTATGATGGATCAACATATGGGCCCTCCCCTTACTCACTTCTATGGACATGGGCAATCTGTATATGGCCCACCAAGTAAGGGTTAAGAAAAATTAAACAATTTTTCTTTCGTGTGCCATTGGTGTATTCTCACAATTCATTCTGATATGAAAGAGGAGAAATAGATATTTGAACTTTCTGATTCACTACTTCCCTTCATTTTTTCGGTTTCCAGAAATGATACCCATGCGACCACATTTCGCTTCTCGCCCATCACACTATGGGGAATTTGAAAAGAAGGGCCGTCGCAATGGTTTTCGCGATTTGGATGACCCTTCCACTCGTCCAGTGGTAACAGACACACATAGATCATCCGCTGGAAAAACGGTAGACGTGTGGCAGGGCATAGAGTAGGACGGAGGGTTGACAATTTTTAAAATTTTTTTAGTATATTTCAATGTCAATACTGTGAATTTCTGTTTGATTCTGTTTACACATTATGTGTATGCGTGTTTCAATGTTTTTCCTCAGGAAAAGGATCATGGAAATACCTCCACTCCAATCACCAGCCGCCCCATTATTACCTATGAAGACTTGTAGAAGAAACATATTTCTCTTTTATTTCTTTTTCCGGAATACTTACAGTTAAAAATCCACTCCAACATACTCTTTCATTAGATTGTAGTAGTTTAGAAGGCGTTAAGTTAGCACAAAAGATCACCTTTTACAATATTACCTCCCTCTTTTGTGAGAAAATGTTGTCTTGTCACTTGACAAGGGGGTCCCCGTAGCTGGCAACTTAAAGTTTAGTTGTCCGCAATCCCCATGTCATGGAATGCGGTGACTTAGTAAAGTCTTTTATTTATGAAATGCTATGCTTTATTGATCTTAAGTACGCTTAAAACTTCGTAAAAGTATAGATGCGTCTGTATGAAAATTTGTTGTGCATGCTGAGCTCGGATTCAAATGGTTGTGAGTAATGATACTGGACCTTAAACTAAATTCCTCATGCACAAATTCGCAGAGAAATGATGCACCATTGTAGAAACCATTTGTATAAAAAAGCATATGTAATTAAGCTATAAGAATTGAATATCATAATTGTTTACTTTTGCAACTCTGTGACATGCATATAATGCATTGGGGATAGTAGGAATGGACTCAAATTGGACCACACGATCCTTTCAATGCATGAGCAAAGTAGTCTGATTTTGTCTAGCATAGCTCTGCTCTTGTTTAAAGTTGAAAAGTCAACTGCGCTTGAATACTGCATTTCCTGCTTATTTTGAAAAACATACCTTAGGCGTATGTACTATGTGATGCTGCCATTGCATCTGTTATATATGTGGCTTATGGGGATTTAACCTGCGAATAAGATATTAGGTCATAGGATGGAATCGATTTGTACAAAAATATCATCTCACAGGATTGCTTAGTAACAAATTTTATTCAAGGAAACATATAGTTTCTTTTACGCGTTGTGCTTTACTTCAGCAAAGAAGCTTTGAAAAGTGAGCACATATAGCACCTTTCCGCTTACTTGTAGCAAATACTTCGCGCCTGTTTTTCTATTAATAAAATTGATTGCCCTGCTGCGGAGAGTTGGTTATGCTGTAAGACGCCTCCTTGCAGGATAGGATTTTGTTCTGCAATCGAAATCCTCCGATGTTTTCATCGCACAATGCAGATTTGATAAATAGTCGAGTTAGTTTAGCGCGCATATTACGTATATTTCCCCCTTGCAGTGAAATCACTCAGTCTATCAAATGCTCTGTTTAGTTTGCTGACAACTCAAAGTAGGGATTTGCATCTTTACGACGTTAAAATGTAATAATTGCAAATACATGCCGGTGTAGCATTATATGGTTTACAACTAATATACCTTCACTTATTGTTCCGCCTATTACAATTATGTAAGAAAATCTACTTGAAGAGTACCTCAACCAGAGAGAGAATGTATCCTTTATAAATTTTTTTGTGTAGCTCCTTTCATCAAAAGTAAACCCTTTTTTCAAATACATTCGAAATCTGTTAGATATTGCATTGCAAAAGGAGAGCGCTGTCAGTGCTGCTTTGTTGCTGAATATTTTGCAGCTGCAGAAGCCAGAGTATCAATTTTCCAGTCAAAAAATTGATTTCAAAGTGCAAACATCTTTTAAAAATTAAATTCACTCCCCAATGAATTACGAACTGCATGCATGGTGGAATTTATCCTTTCGAGCAGCAATTATTGGTACATTTATGGCATTTTTGCCTGGAGATATTATAATTATTCTTCCATAATGTGAACATATAACTTAAAGCAAATCACCAAATATATAATTAAAAGCTAACTACCAAATATATCATTCAAAACAAAATACCAAGGATATACCATTATCACTCGAACTCGCTCTACCTTCGCTTGCTTTTTCAAAAACGTTAAATGTCATAACATCAGGAAGATAAGCAAATGTTAACGCATAATCCGCCAAAACTCCAAACTACTTAAGTAGAAACCCTCGCTGGCCTCCATATAGTGGCAGGCAACATGTGAGCTCGTACAACAGGTTTTGCAATTGTCTGATGGTTTATACTCTAGAATTACACTCATTGTCGCTTGGCATTTTATTGTTACTTAAGAGGAAAAATTAATTGATATCTGGTGCAAAATATTGAGTTACCAAGAAAATATTTGAACCCTTTTCGTTTCTTTAATGCTTCGTTATTCTCTGCAATCCCGGCAATTCTTATTTTATTCCAATTTTGTAATCTTTAGAAACTGCATTCGCTTGCAACTACATGTATGTACGTATGTCTTCTTCCACTGTTTCTAATAAGCTCGTGGGAAATGCCAAGGAGCTTCTCCTGCGCTCGGCTAGTTGGCAATGAAGAGTGAAAACTAAACTGAAAGCTCTTGTATGGACAATAAGACAGAGTTCCTCATTTTTGTATAATGCAGCAGCTACAATCTTCCTATCGTTTTGAATGCGTGCTTTGCTAGTGATTTAGGTTTGTTTCATAGCTATTCGAAAAACACGACTTCAGTATAAAATTTATCTCCTTCATTCAATGTATCGACGGGCAGCGTGGTCATCTAGCCATTTTCGGCTACTGATCTCCTTCTTCTTACTGTCTTTAAATGGACCTCTGATCCTGTTTGCTAATGCTAATCTAATGCTTGCTTCTCACTCTACCCTTGCTCATCTTTCTTTCTTCACTATCCTTGGAAGCTCTTTAGTTACAGATTTTCTCATTCATCCTCTGCGATCGTCTGGTACTTTTGAAGATAAAGCTTACGAGCATAAACCTCTCTGGTTAATGGTGGCTGCGGCAGATTCTTCGTCTGTAACCCCTTCTAATGATAGTGCATTACCCCACTTCTCAGGTAGTTTTTTACGTTTATACCTTTTTGATGATATATTGAAATAGCGAAGATTATTTTTCCTTCCGCTTCCTTTTTTTCCATTATGCCTCTGAAAAGCAAGCTATGTTGTTCTGCATTGGTACGTGCTACCAGTCTAGTGCAAATGATTCGAATAGTCTTGCCAGTCTAAATATTTCAACTCCCCCCTGTAAAGAGTGTGTAAGGAGAATAGCATTTTATATAAATATTGCGTTATTTTGGCGTATTAGAAATGGTGCCTGTGAACTGTGCAGCGAAAAGTATAAGTCTACGACAAAGAAATGTTAGCATTTCACTGAAAAGTTTAATGAATATTTTTCTTCTCATTTTATTAATTTAGTAACTCTTCAAAGCTGTTTAATCCTTCTACATTTCCTCCGAGTGGTGGTTTTCTCTCTTTTATTTCATCAGAATTGTTGCGTTGCAGGTGAGGAAGGAAAAGGTGCTAAAGATGCTCTTGGACAAGTATTTGCTTCAGATTCGAAGGATGGAACGGATGCGTTATTGAATGATCCTCGAACCCAAAAATTAATTGAAGCTTTAGAATACAAGTATAGAAACATTCAATATTTGTTTTAAACGTTTTTCCTTTACATTTTTTAGCATTTCTTACTTAGCCCCTTTTCATAGTTACTTTTATATTTTGTTATGGCAATGAACTATGTGGGTCCTCGAAATCCTGTACTTTTGAAAAGTTGTTATAATGTAACAGAAGAAGGAAAAATTTGACCGGATATTTTTCCCAACTTTGAAGTATTTCATAGAGTGTACGTACAGTGTTTCGTTTCTTCATGGGTTTAACATTTTGCAATATCTAACCCTATTTATTGCCATTCTTGTTCTAAAATTGAGTATAAAGTTGTTTCCTTTTATCCAATGCAAAAATATGCATTTTTTTACATCCTGCTTTGTGCAAATCGTTCCTTATGGTGTTTTTTAGATACAATGAGAATGGACGTCAACAAAATGTTCGTAAGGCATTGCAGCTCCTACAAGAGGTGAGATTTCTATTCTTTTTATATCTCAAGTGTTTACCTTGATAGGATTCTTTTTGTTTCCAAGTATTTTTGTGTTATATTCTCTTTCCTGTTTCTGGTTAATGTGGTACTTCTTTTCTTTTGCAACATGAAATGTGTTTACAAATACGCATGACAAGTCCATACTTTTATCATATTCCTTCATTTCCTGTAGTTTTCTTGTGTGTATAAATAACCTCACTTTTAACTGAAATCCTGTCCTTCATTTTATTTTTATTTTCACAGATATCTCCTGGCACAGATTCCATCGCTGCACAGGCATTGTATGAGCTTGGTGATTTCTACCTTCATGGTCTGTTCCTCCTTTTTGTTGTTGCAAGCTTGTACTTGAAGGGTGTAACTCTTATGGATTGGATTACCTTTATTGTGCTTTCCTCTTGAGATTTTCTTCATTCTATCGAATTTTCTCCATGCAGCAGGCAGTATCTCATTTTTTTTTATAGTGTTGAAAGAATCTTTCAAAATCCTCTTTTTGTTTTTTTCTCCTTCTTGTTAGTTTTTTTGTTTTTGTTTGCTTTTCTTCACTTCCATTGTAACTCTCTTTCTTTCTCCTTTTTTGCATCTGAGAAGCAAAAAAGGATATGAAAAGGATGACCCTCTTTCCTTCTTCTTTTAAACCTCTTTAGGCACACAAGGATTTAGAGGAATTCGACGAGACATCAAGAAAGCCGTTGCTTTCTTCAATCAGTCAGCTCTGTGTGGTTTTGGACCTGCTTTACATATGACGAGTGTTTCTCTATCCACAGGAATTGGAAATTTATTGCCGGTGAATTTAGCTGCGAGGAGGAAGAATAGAGAGATGGCTAGAAATGCACATAAAGAGTTTTAAGAAATCTAGCGAGGAAGAAGAGATGACAGAATTCTCTATTCAACTGCAAGAGATAAAGATTGAAGAACTATTTGTAGAGAGAGCACGTGTGGAAATGTGGGAAAAAATATTCAAAGTAGGAAGAACGAAGGGAGGAGGGATGGCTATTCTAATTAGAGAAAAGGAAAAATGAATTTCCTGTTAACCATCCACACTCTAAAAATACAAAAAGTAGGGAATGTGTAAGCTTTTCTTGTGATTTAACAACAATAAAAGGAAGAATTTCCACTGAGTCCTCCCTTCTCTATAGTAGAGGATATATATAACCCTGCATCCTCGTAACAGGAAATTCTATTTTTATACACACGTTTATCGAGATGAAAGTGAAGTTTCTCTCATTACTATTAGAAAGAAGTATTTGTATGCTCTCTTTGTATAGCCAAACGAGAAAACTGCCGCAAAATTGGAATATCTTGCCGCTATGACTAACTATGTTCCTGCTATAATGGGAATGGGATTTCGGTAAGCAAGAAAGATAAAGGAATACATAGATTTCACTGTAGCCGCTCTACTTTCAATCCTTATTTCAAAGAGTAGAGTTTTTAGAGATATTGGTGTATTTCTCTGTTTCATTGTATATATATTTATAATATTAGAAGTGGCGATGGTTTTTTGTTGGGGAAAAAAAATATTTAAATAACATTTTTAGCTGCTTTTCTTTCATGTGGTGTTTTATGATGGTCTCTGCTGGTCATTGAAGATTTTATTTTTTTTGTTTTGCATGCATTTCTTTTATTTATTTATGAATTTTTATTTTGATTTTTTGGGAAAATCTCTCTTCTTCTTTCTTCTCTCTCCTATTTCTTGCTTTAGATTTATGTATGGCCATGGTGTTCGTAAAAGCTGTGAATTAGCAATGAAACATTATAAAGTAAGCCCTCTATAACAACGTGGATTCCATTTTCAAGACTCTTTATGTTGCCTGTAACATAATCGCATTTACACACACACACTCTCTTTCTCTCTCTCTTTCTTTCTTGTTTTTAATAGATTTTAACTTCTCTTCTTTTTTTTTTATTTACACTCACTTTCTCTCTCTCTTTCTCTCATATTGCCTATTTCCTTTTCTTTATATCCAAAAACATCTATAGTTTGTTCGCACTATAAATAACTCTTATCTTCTGCATCTCTCTTCCAATATACATCCCTTTTGCCTCCTTATCTCATACATTTCTCTCTCTATTGACTAAATATCAAATTTTCTTTTTTATTTGGGGGGGTTGGATGGATGATGAATCTTAGTTTGCAGCAGAAGTGGCTCTTCGTAGTGAAGATAGTAGCCATCGATATCCTTTGGGTGATGGAGATCGATTAAATGAAAAAACGATGGATATTGCAGCACAAGCCCAACAAATGCAATCTCAGCAGGTGAGAGAGTCTTCAAAAATGGAGGCATCCTTTGTGAGTGATTACCCAAGAGAATCGTTGAGAGGAGAAAGATTAACACCCTGAACTTATGGATAACATTTGAGTTTACTCTAATTGATAAGACTACGCAGGCAACACTCTATTTTGATTGATTAAACTATGAAACTGTGGCTTCTCTAAATGGACCACAGGAAAGAAACAGAGAGATGATTTAAGAAACGGTGATAGACGCCTCTCTCTACTCTCAACCCTCTCTCTCAACTCTCAACCCTCTCTCTCAACTCTCAACCCTCTCTCTCAACTCTCAACCCTCTCTCTCTACTCTCAACCCTCTCTCTCAACTCTCAACCCTCTCTCTCAACTCTCAACCCTCTCTCTCAACCCTCTCTCTACTCTCAACCCTCTCTCTCAACTCTCAACCCTCTCTCTCAACTCTCAACCCTCTCTCTCAACTCTCAACCCTCTCCCTCAACTCTCAACCCTCTCTCTCTACTCTCAACCCTCTCTCTCTACTCTCAACCCTCTCTCTCAACTCTCAACCCTCTCTCTCAACTCTCAACCCTCTCTCTCAACCCTCTCTCTCAACTCTCAACCCTCTCTACTCTCAACCCTCTCTCTCAACTCTCAACCCTCTCTCTCAACTCTCAACCCTCTCTCTCAACTCTCAACCCTCTCTCTACTCTCAACCCTCTCCTCACCTCCCCTCCCCCTCGTAAAGAGACCGACGCGTGCTAATTGATAGAGGGCTGCTTCTACACGCATTTCCATCTTAAATTTTGCAATTTCTTTCATAGAGTAGACGGTGTGGTGTGTTTTGAAAAGAATGAGAGGCACAGAAAACTTTTCCATAGAGATAGATTTATAAAAATGGTAAAGGTTATACTGCCTTGTGTGTATTTTTTTCTTCTTTCATGAATGTCTACTAAAACACGTTGCTTTTATGGAGGAAAAATTTATATTCTTTTCATGTGGCCACCTTTTCTGGATTTGTAGAATGCCTACACATTTCCATTTTTTAAGAATAAACTTCGAAATATGTGACGCATGAACAGACGGAAATCCTCCAATATTGGGAGCATCAAGCCAAAGGGGGAGATCCTATGGCCCAATATGAATTAGCAAAAATGCGAGAAGAAGATCCTACCAAAATCAAGTCTATACAAAGAATAAAGAGGAGAGGATTGGGAGGAAGCAATCAGAGTTTTTTGTATATGTTTGGGAAGATTGATAGATTTTGCTTTACGCATATAGGCTGCTCTATTAGAATTTTGTGGTTTTTGAGGTAGAGATTGCGTCATTAGGACGAGTTTCTCTTTTCTTTTCTTCTATCGTTTATAGGCATGTTTCAAATTGCATACATTATATTCGATGGTATCGAAGAAATGAGCAGAAACCATGAGAGGAAGCTTTGTTTTTTGATAATTAGAGTCAGAGAGAGATCACAGAGAAAGAGAATTATAGGGAAGATCTCTCGTGGGAATAGGTGTGAGAAGGAAAGTCTATGAGAGGAGGGAGGAGGTGTGAGAGGAGGGAGAAGGTGTGAGAGGAGGGAGAAGGTGTGAGAGGAGGGAGAAGGTGTGAGAGGAGGGAGGAGGTGTGAGAGGAGGGAGGCGGTGTGAGAAGGAAAGGGTATGAGAAGGAAAGGGTATGAGAGGAGGGAGGAGGTGTGAGAAGGAAAGGTTATGAGAGGGAAAACGTGTAATAAAAAATCTATGAGAGGGAGGATGCATAATAAAACATTGAATCAAGAGAGCATTGGATAGCATGATCCATTGTTAATGTAGAATTAAAATGTGTGTCGTGCGAGTATCGTTTTATATAAAGAAAATGTCCATCTAGTGACTAGGAGGAGATAGGAGAGTGTTTATTGTTTCATAGTAAGCATGGAATCCCATTTCTTTTTTTGAAGGAAGATTTAGTGTTTGCCTGCTTATATCGTATATTTTAGGGTCTACATTTTTTGTATATCCTATTTCAGTATAAATATTTTTTATTTATTAGTTTACTCTCCCTCCCCTTTATTTATTGTTTGATCCTGCAGCGAAGTTACAAAATTGTATAAGCAGGCGGCTAACGGAGGTCTACCCAATGCTTTAAGAGATCTTGGTGCTGCCTATTTGCAAGGAAGTGGAGTGGAGAGAGATGTTTCCAAAGGCATGGACTATCTCTTGCAGGTAGGATATGTTTTTACAATAAAGAGGCAGTCTCATCCTTGAAATTTTCACAAAGTGACAGTTTATGTTTTGAGAATGGATTTAGAAATTTCAGAAGAAAGGAATGAATACCAGGACGTGTTTTCAATAGATAGGAGAGATTGAATAGATGTAGATTGCCTGGCCTGGCATTTCTTGGCGTGTAATCTTTCAATCGAATCCTTTTTGATTCAATGGTCTTGACGATAGCATTCGAAATAAATGAAAAGTATACATGAGTAGTATTTATGAGGCGTTTTTAACTGGAAATAGTTTTCTAGTATCGTTGAGTGGTCAGCTAGAGCTGCAGTGTGCCCTCAGTGTGAAGGATTTCTTTTCATCCAGAGAGCTCCTCAAGGCTTTTTATTTATTTTCTTGGTTTATCTTGTTGTGTTTTCAACACCTATCTCCTCCTTATAATCTTATTCTATCCTATGTGTCTTGTATGGACTCTTCTTTCATTTATTTTCATATAAATTTGAACATCAGGCTGCAGATTTGGAGGATGCCGAATCTCTCAATCTTTTAGGTTATATTTTCATGTTTGGAGATGAAAATACCTTTGGTATTCAACAAAATTTAACTACCTCTTATAATTATTTTAAAAAGGCTGCCATGCAGGTAAACTACCACCGATTTCATTTTGATTGTCCTTTCAATTTTATGGTATTTTATGTTTGGATATTTGCATACGTTTGCTCTCACCCTAACATTTCATTCAAGTGGACTGTCTACTATGTCTATTATTTCCTTACGTTTATTGAAACTTTCTTTTTTGGCTAATTTTAATCTCTTCTATCCCCTCTCGTATCCTGCACACACACTTTGCAAGATATTTTCATACACATGTGCTTATTAGGCGTGTAAAATATTCTTCTAAAAGCTAATAACAAATCATAAATTCACAGAATTTGGTTGTTCTTTTGTATCTTTGTATTTTTGGATTTCCTTTAAGAATTGCAGTGTACAATTTTTTCTAAACTTGCTATTCTTTGCTGCATTCTATTTCTATGATATTTCCTTGTCATAGAGGCTTATAACTGCAAAGTTTGTATACTTGTTGATGCATCTAATGGCTGCCACTTTATTTTCTATTTTTCTTTAGGATTATCCGGAGTCTCTCTTCTTCTTAGGTGAATTTCAGATAAAAAGTTACTCCAATGATTCTTCCAACGTCACAGATGTAAGCAAAAGTTGGGTTGATGATATTTTGAGTGAAATAAGGAAGCCATTGGATGGGAATAGTTTTTGAAATTTCAATGAAGCTAACTGAATGATCGAGAAACTTGTCTCCCTTACCCCTTAAAGGCATCGTCGTTTGTATAAGAGTGAATTATCAACGAGATACGCTGTTTTTAAGAGCAAATGTAACATTAACGATGTTTATATCTTCTTTTTGGAATCTCTTAATATACATTTTTTTTCAAAATTTTGACGCAACTTTCCTAAGAAATGTCTCACCCATCTATCGGTTATAATTTTTAGTCTCCCATCAAATTTTTTTGCATTTTTCTAAGTGGCATCGCATGTATTTAGGAGAGAACACTTTTGAAGTAAATTTTGTTTTTCATCACCCTTCTTCTTATGTATGCGTTTGTCAAGGAGGACTATCGATTGGCTTTGCGATATTTTGAACGTGCAGCAGATCATGGGTACATAGTTTTTTCATCTTGTCTGGATGTTTGCACATTCTTTTCATTTGCTTTGCTAAAACAAAGTTTTTACCCCGAAAAAGCAGCAGCTGCGCAGACATTTTCCATTTCAGAATTCATTTTTCTTATGAAAAATGCCGTGTACATACACGCATTTCCTTTAACGTGAGTATTATACTTGGCTGTGTTTTTTTTTTCCAGTTATATTCAAGCCTTTTGGCGAACAGCACAGTTTTATGAAGTTGGAAAAGGTGTACCTCGTTCCTGTGAAGCTGCTACTTATGTACGTTTGCTAGGTGGAACCTGTTTCATTCCTTGAGAAAGAAAAAAAATTTGTTACAGAGGAGGAGCAGAGTGGATGGGTACAGGAACTATCTATAATTTTGTGCAAAAATAGAATACTAGGGTGGCATGTCAGAGAATGCATAGAAAACAGAGTTTAAAATAAGAAAGAATACGGGAATATATTTAGTGGGGAAATGATGTGCAGAGTGCACCTATTGCATGGGAAATGCATCCCCTCCTTTCTTTGTTTAGAGAAAGATTATTTTGTATCAAAGGGAAAACTCTTCGTACATGTGCTGACGAAGGTTCGCTTTGCTTAGTTGTTTTCTTGTGTATACATTGCACATGCAGGCCTATAAAATTGTAGCAGAAAGTAGCCCTTGGGTAGAAGATGCTCGAAAAGGTATTGCTGAATTTTTTGGATAATTCGTGGCAAGCGGACCGTTTAATAAAGAGGGATATATTGTTGGAATACATGTCTATTCTTAGGTTTAAAATACTTCATTCAGCGTGATTTCGAAGGCGCACTATTGGTGAATTCATTGTTTGCTGAAGAGGGCTACGAGGTATGTGCATTTCCCCAGAAACTTCTGATTTGATTTTGATGTTCTCAAACTTTTTAGTGTTTACTGATAGTCATTGGGTGTATTGTAAATCTTTTGATGATAGAATGCTTTGAGCAACCTGTGATATTTACTTTATTCTTGTGCTTATCTCAGGTTGCTCAAAGCAATGCAGCTTGGTTATATCGAAATTCTAAGGGTTGCACTGGGAAACAGTGCGTTTCCAAAGCCCTTCGGCTTCTATTTTTATCTCATCTTCAAGGGAATCCAGAATCCCTTTATGGCATTGCCGATATTTATTTGCATGGAAGGTAAAATCGAGAAGTTTTCTTATGGAAAATGACTGAGACTTTCGAAAATTTTGACATTGATTTTAATAGATGAAAAAATAAGAAACTAGGGTATTGCAAAGGTGGAATGCCTCACTATTTCTATGCTTCAGAAAAGGTTGAACGTGACACTATTAGTTTGTGAGGGGAAATATATGTTCCCTTTCTATTTTCAGTAAGAGTGCTGTTCTTGGTGTTATTTTGCATGTGGCAGTGCGACCGCTGTGTAGTGTGTCTTTGGTTTTTAAATGCACTCTTTGCTTAATATACCCACTCTACTCTTCCTAATCTATGCAAGTAACCTGTATGAATAAAGTTAATGGTATGTGTGTTTTGTGATTCAACTATCAGAGGTGATATTCCAAAAGATATCCCAACCGCAGTGAACTCTTTGAAGCGCGCATTGAAAAAGGGAGACCTTAGGTTGGACTAAACAAATTCATTTTACCTTGCTCTTCATCTTCAAGATGATTTATATGCAGTTTGAGCTACCTTTTTTGTTCCTTCTTTATTAATTTTTGGGTGAAATGCTCTCGATCTTTTCAAGCCTGGGGATGGGTGTACTTGTGCTTTATCGCACTTTGCGTATAGTGCCAAAATATAACTACACTTTGTTATCTTCCCTATTTCAATATTCACAGTTCTTAAATTGCTCGGAGAAATATTTAAACTCTTACTGTAATTGAGAAGCTGTATCAAAACGTGTCTTTTACTGTAAAAACAATTGATTATACGCCTTACAGAGCACTTACACTGTTGGCATCATTGTATGAGCAAGGTGCTGGAAATCTTCCAAGGTATGCACAATTATGGAGTTGCTACGATATGGCATGTAACAGCTCGATCGGAAAAAATTTAAGAATCATTTTTATTCATGCATATTTCGACTTTTTTTCTTTCTTACTAGTTGAGAAAAAACTATTCACGTCTAGAGTATATGCTATACTCTATATTTTTAATCATTCCATCGTAACGAAGTAGTTTTGAAAATTTTCGTAATGAAAACAATTTGGTATTAAATTTGTATGTGCAGGGATTTCGATAAAGCAGAAACGCTATTGGTGTATGCGTTGGAGCAACTCCGAAAGAGTGAGGGAAATACTGCTAATACAGGTCTCAAGCCAAGTTTGAAAGAAAACGTAATGAAGCTCTCAAAAATTTCTTCAGTTGTAGCGCAGCTTGCTAAAATCCGTTTGAAACGCCGATTGACTCGCCGTTCTTCTAACTAGTATTTCTTTCAACAGAGAGATCTTGAATGGCTTAAAATCCTGCTTTGTGGAAAAGAAGATATACATGGTTTTATTTTGAGGAGAAGTATCGGTTGTATTGCTTCACGCAATAGAGGCTATCAGTGCATTCATAATAGCTTTTTCTATTAAGCGTCTTATGGTAAGTTTATTGACACTATTTCTCTCCATTCTCATCTTTGCTGCGGAAGAGATAGATTAGGCATTGCGTCTTATCTAAGCCAAACCGCGTTAGTTGTGCCCAATGCAGTCACTTGTACAAGAGAATTAAACATGCAATCCTCTCAGTAGCAGAAATGCTTTGGGTATGAATACACTGCACTCATGTATGTGAAGAATATACTTCAAATCCTTTATAATAGATCTTTGTAAAAATCACATTTTTCTGATCAGCAGTGGATATTTAGTGTGCCTCCGATTAATCTTCAATAAGTCCATTCTTCTGACTTATTGTATAAATCAAATAATATTAAGAGCAACGTCAATTCGCTACGTGGATAAATTCATTTTTGCATATTTCGGCAAAATTTGAAAGAAATGTAACCTAAAGCGGACCTCTTTTGCGCAAGATCGAATGATATTGTTGCAAACTAACTCGTAAATTTTATTGTGATGAAATTCATACATTTTAGTATGACTTCTTTTTGAAGCTTTGCGTAGTTCTAATACTGCACTTATAATTGTGCAACGAGAAAGATTAATCGCAAATATTTTGACAGAAGGAAGAGGAAAAAATCGTACATTGAATAAAGCCTATCATTAGGAAAACGGAAAGTTTGTCGACGTAACTTACTGCAATGCCCTATTCAGTGTCTAGGTTCCTCTAGCTAACATTTTGTACTTCAGGGCAAGACCAAAATTTTATCCGTAGATGCTCCGTAAAATATTCGGAATTTTGTATCCAAGTCATGCTTTGGATGAATCATCACTCTTTTCACTTAAGGTTTCAATACGAGCACAGACAAAGTGACCCATATGGGGAAACATTGGTCCAATTTGCGAGACTTTATTCCAGATATCTAAGTCTCATTTCCCTTTTCAGTATACATCTATCAAAGTTTATTGCTACATTTTCATTTGCTGTAAAAAGCATCTTTTCTAACGATGATCTTTACTAAAAAGAAAAAATGAAAAGCAAGCACAGTGGAAACATACGGGAAAAATACCCTCCCCTATGCTGCTCCTTGAATGTTCATCCAAGCGAAGAAGATATGAACTTCATCTCACACTTGGATTTGTCGTCAATTGACAAAATGGATCCTCTACTCGGTAAGATAAGCGGTTATTGAGAAAGAATCGAGATAATCATAATCCAATTTGTATAATTAAAATATTTAAAACATTGGCAATCCTGCTTGAAATATTGATGGTTCGACCGTTGAATATGCATCTCAATCGAGGAGCACACAAAATAATGATTTTCGCCTATTTTAAATGAATGGATTCCCAGAGAATGGACATGCAATAATATATGACAAGGAAATCCCATTCGAACTAAGATATCAAGATTCACAAAGGGGCCCCCAAGAAATTGGAACAGTTGAGCTTTGTAGAGTAAAAATTGGTTTACTGGTGAGTCGAAAAATTCTACAATTTTAGACCCAAATGAAAAACAGAAACCTCACAACACCTACACAATTTTTGCAAACAGCGATATTTTAATTTTCTTGCAATTAGTTTATGAGAAAAGGAAATGAATTATTTTAAACAAACAGAGAAACTCAAAGCATAGTTTTGTATAAAACCTCAGCTTCCTAAGCTCCCTTTTCATCTATATGACGGGAAAAGCAGTTTTAATTTAGTCATGCAAACATCATACAACCTTCCTACTGTCTCGTAGCATGTACAGGTTTATCTTCAACGAAATTCGGGTTTGTAAGAGAATTCTTACATTTCATCACTTTTTAAACATTGCAAGAACTTGTTCTACCTGTTCTTGAAATGAGAACAAGCGGAACAATCATACTTTAACAACCATCGCAGTTTCAAGCAAAAACTGTTTTTTATACTGTTCCCTATGTATTTATTTTTAATCTGAGGGGGTATTTCTTTTTGCAATTTAATATTACTTCGAGACTAGGAAAATATGTAAAGCCTTTTCATGCAGACAAAAAAATTTCAACGTACGAACTAGTTGCAATTATTGTTCGTGCTGAGTTTTGCACATTTCATGCCAGTCAGTCGGCTATTGGAGAAGCCGCATTAAGCTATGTTGTTACAGGTCATCTATCTGCTTTGTCTTACAGGTTGATGAAGATATGCCTACGGATATTTGCATGGAATTTTCTTGCGAAAATGATTTATTTTTCAATTACAATTATCGGTAAGATGAGATTAGACACATTTAGTCTATCTTTTGAAATTGCAAAAACAATGCTGCTTTCTTGCAGTGCCAATGAAGTTTCATTTAAAACCATGCAAGAAAGCCAGAAACTGATGATTGATTTTGCGGATTATCCGAATGTACTTATGAAAATGCTGAATTCATGTGTTAAAGAACCACAAAGGTTTGATGAAATTGCGTATATTAACAAGAGTCGAGTCTCGGATTATAATCTTTTCAAATAATGTTTGGGGGATTTCGTTCTAGCGTACTGGTTGATGAATGCTCCCACATGTTTAGAAATAGCCATAATATATTCGAATAGGCACGAGAATATTGTTAGGAAGCTTTATGGCTAATGCATTTTATGTAATATTTCCTCAGTTTTCTCGCTATATTTATAATACAACCTGACACTATTGGTAAACTCGATTTTGTACAAGTAAGTCAGTGCTTTGGTTTAACTGAGATGATTCGTGTGGTATCGTAGAACGTATTATTTGCTTACCGAAAAAATTATTTTTCTGATTGTATGTCTTTTCAAGAACATGGAATATAAATATATAGAATTGCTATCCTTGGAATGTCTTCAAGCTTCGGGAGAAGAAACTCGACGTAGCATTGCTTTTCGATATAACGTGTTAAAATCTAAAGCCGCTCTCCTGCAGGCTCGCTTACATGTACAGAGTAACAGAGAAATCACGTTATACTAATGTAGAAAAATACCTTCAATATATATCCACTAGACATTTCTTGATGTCTTCTGCATATAGGATATTGCAACCGTTGTTAAAATAAAAAACCCAGCTCTTTTCTTGCTTTTGCAAAAATCAGCTAAAAATCAAGCTATTTCGCACTCTTCAAAAAGTTTTTGCGACATGCAAAACAATGTGATTCGTTACCGTTTGAAAGGGCACAGCAACTTCAATTCTTAGTGTAAGAAGTTCTAAAGAATTCTTACCGACTTGATATTTCCTGCCTGTCTTATTATGTGATATTAGGAAATATTGTCTTGCCAAGAATAAATTCAAAAAAATTTCTTTGTTAAAAACAATATATCAATTAAATGAAAATAAACAAAAAACAAAGGGTTTTTGTGTTGCCAACGCAGGAAAGGGTAAAATAATGCTTGAAATATTATGCTGAATTTCTGGTTTCAACGAGGAAGATTAAGATAGAGCAGAAGTCTGCGACATAAACAATTCTGTTGATCAGCTTACAGTGATTCATTGTGATGTTTACCTGAATGATTCAAAATAACTGGAAAATACTTTTACAAAATTTAGCACACTGTTGTGATGCTGGAAAAATAGGTACAAAGAAATACTGTTTTTTTTCTTAAGAACAATTTTCAACTTTTATCCTTATTGTGATTAAATTTCTTAAAGTCTGCTCCCAAAACGGTTTACTTATTCTTAAATCCTTGCTGTATCAAAAGTGCCCATTAGACAATCATCCTAAGTTTAAGGAATAAAAGCAATGTGTGTGACACTTTGTAAAATCAAAGAAACACTTAATTCCAATAATTTATTCCCAATAATGAAAAGGATGCTCGGAACCGAAAGAGGATTTGAATCTAATTAAACATAAAACAATTGGGAAGCTAACATGCTGCAGCAAAAGTTCCTTCTTTCAGCACACAAACTATATGAAATTTAATTATTAAGAATAGCAACCTGCGATTAAAAAGCAATAATCAGCATTCAAAAATTTATGTTATTCATGGGCATTCAATCATGCCATCATTGTTTTTTCTTAATTTTGATTAAAAGCAATCCATAATAATAGTCTTAGAAATAAGTTTTGCTTTATTTGATTATATAAAGAAATTGCTTTTGCTGCACCATCAATTTTTCAGCACTATGTGATGACGACAAAAAACAGGTGACATCTGAGTGATTTTTGTAAATTTTGTGCAATTAATTAGCTGTGGTAAAAAATTAAAAGAGTAATAACTCCCAAAATCATGAGCAACTAAAGTCAAAAGATAGTGGAGTTCTAAGAAACTGTCTCATGCCTCTCAGCATGAACTTACAAACTTGAAATTTTGCATGTCAAATTACTTTCTATATATGAGATGTTGCATTTCAGGTGGAAGAACGAGGATCCAGTAAATTGGTGTATCAAACGCAATTAAATTTGTGATTAAATTACTTGCATTGTAAATATTTAATGTGCTATGCATGATTCGTACCTACATTATATCCTTTGATTTGTTCTAATTTAATGAACATAGTCCTACGGTAATAGGGATACATTGCTTAAAAATTAAAGTAGTTCAAGAAACCAACAAAAAATCATCCCAGGGTTAGCTCATGCAAGTTTGTGGTGTTGCGCAGTTAGGTCATTTTTTTTTGCAATGACCTCCAGAACTTTCTACTGCAAAAAAGACTTGAAACCATACTTTTGCTCGTGAACAGCATCTTCAATGTATGGCAATTTCCAAGATTTGGCAAGTCATCAAATATTTGTAGCATTTGGAATTTGAATAAAACGCGTGAAATCAAAGGAATTTAAGTTGGAGTAAAAAATTGAAAATAAAGAGTCATACTCTCGTATCAATTGTGTTCCCTATCAATAAGTTCAAATAATAATACAAGCCAGCACTACGCGCTGCATAAAAATATTGCATAACCAATTACAAAAAATTAAAGATCATATTTAAAGCAAGGCCAAAGAGAGTATTTATCGCAGCATCCAATAAGCTAACTTCCAAAAGGAAAATGATACTAACACTGAATGCTAAACGCAATCGCCGCTTTTCATTATACTCTATCCCAAAACCTATTATTAGCTAGCAAATATGAATGAATATACAACTAAAAAATAAATCATACTACAACGAGTAGGAAAATTAATTCTTACGATTTGATAAATATGCGTTATAGGATCGATCGATCTTAAAAATTTTTTTAAAAAATGTTAAGGAGGGGAAAAAAACACTTTTTTATATTAAACAAAAGGTTACTTTGATATTTTAATAAATTAGGGTTATTGCTTCTTACGATGTTCTTTTTATAACTCAAAATCTGCCATATTTTACTGTCAATTCCTTTTCCCATTTGGCATAGAAGGCGCATAATTTATCGTACGAGGAAGCGTACTGCTTCCGAGGTTTTTCGTGCACTAGGTACCTCGCTTCGACAGAGCTCATTATTTCAGTTAACGCTTTTGCTTTATCTGTAGCCACTCCATGAAAAGCACGATAAGCGGCCCCTACAACAGCTGCCTCGGCAGTGTCCATACATATGATTTGTCGCTGAAATACATCAGCAAAAATTTGACGAAACGCAGCGTTCTGTGAGCCTCCACCAGTAATAATAAGCTTACCGCGTTCAACATTAGAATCAAACAGAGAGGGATAAAAGCTTTCCAGGTGTGATCGCATGGAGAGTGCACGCTGTTCCAAAATGGCACGACAGTTCGTTTTAACAGAAGCAAACATATCTTCAGAAGAAGCAACTTCGCAATAAGCATTCCCATCACATAATTTTATTTTTTTCTCACCACCAAAAGCATTGCTGATAGGAGGAGTACATTCGTTCGTTGTCATGTAAAAACCCATGTGGTCATTGCATCCAACTGGCGTTTCCTCAACACACCTACTAAACTCTTCCCAAGTCTTGCTATTAGTATACTTATCTCTTACAAATTTTCTATTTAGAGCTCCATTTGTATAGCAGAGCATGAATAAGTAGCCATCCTTAATAATGGGGTGAGCAAAATAATGGCCATTTATAGCCAGTTTAGGTTTCGAAACCGCAGTAAGAAGAGTATCGGATGTCCCTATTAAAAAACATGTTTTTGAAAACAAACAGCTCTATCAAAAAAAATTGCATCAAAATTTGCTAGTAACATATTGCATGGCACATTGATCTAATCAAATTCCTCTACAGTTTGACAAACAGTAACTATTATCAAAACGAAGCAGTTTGTAGCATGATTATCCAAAGTTTACAGCTTCATAAACCATCGACACTTACCCAAACTAATCATCATATCGCCATCTTGCAGTAACCCAAGTCCAACAGCAGAGCAAAGGTTGTCTCCAGACCAACTCACAATTTGGCAGCTAGGCGAAAACTTAAAAGAATCCTGCCAGTACTTCCCTATGTTTCCGATGACACTACTGCTTAGTATGGGATTACCTCCGAGCAATGTGATTATCTTTGATACCTCGGTTGTGACATTTTCTTCATTAAATAATGATGCGTCAGATCCCGACGCATTGGTGGAATCAGCAAGGACGTTAAAATGGCTGCGATTTTGGAGAACAACTTTCGCATAATAACGCATAACTGAGTCTTCAAGGAATTTTGTATGGATATTCATAATATTCATTCCACTGCCATCACCACAATCAGTAGGTGTAAAAACACCACTCAGCAATGTCGCAGCAAAATTAGAAATCAGAGTAACCCTGTACACATATACAAACACTATACATGTCATAGAACGAGTACGTAACAACTATATAGCTATTTACATCCGACTACATGCAAAAAGCTAGAGCATGTCGTTTATACATAGAAAATAATTTCTGGTTCAAAGATGAGTAGCGCTCAGCAGATTTCCACATTTATTGAGAAAAACCAACAATAGTTGCTGTTCTAGCCATATCTAGATTTACCTATCGAATTGGAAACAGTACGAAAGTCAATCCTAAACACACTGCACATTTTCACATTTCTGTATCAAAAAGAATTACAAGTAACCTGCTACAGTATCGATGCACATTGGGACGCTTTAAAACGATTTGGTGAATATGCGGGCCGGTAAAACGTTCATAGCAACGAGAACCTGTGAGCTCGCAAATTTTATACGCCCCACCAAGTGTAGCCTATGAAATAAGACTGAAAAGATATCAACTTTGCATTTACACTTTTACTTTTTCCTCTAAGCGAATGATGAATCTATAAAATAAAGTAATAAGTAATAGAAAGCATAGGGCAAGGAATAAGCCGCTATATGCACATATTATTTACCCGAGCATCGCCTAAACAATTTTCTAAGCAACATCACCGTCACCTTCATTCTACTGTTTAAATAGCATACTGAACTGTCGAAAAAATAGTTTTTTAAAGCATTTTGTCGCATTTAATAACCTCCATATCAATGCATTCCTTGCTAGTCGATGTGTCCATCCATATAGGAACATCTAGAATGGTAAAAGCGGGTTTTAAAGCGCTAACGAGGGACCCAACAGGATCCACCCCATCTTTCACTATGTTCTCGACATCTTTATAAGCACATGCTTCATTATTGGAAGCATTAAGCAAATTGGGCTGCGTTAACGTGAAGTTTCTAGCGTCGAGGTTATTCTGTAATTGCGATAAATCAAAAATTTCTGTTGAGATCGAATCGGAAGGACCCGCACGAGTGCCATCTTTCTCCGAAAGGTGCGCGGATGAGTAATCCTTTGATTGATTAATCACTGCGTCAAGGAGGGTCGATGCGAGTGGTGTCCAATAGATTGAACCATGTTGTTGCGCTGAACCAGAAATAGCAGCCACTTTGGAAAGGTCCCATCCTTCGTGATATAGCTTTTGCAAAACTAAGAACATGCACTCAATAAACATTAGTACAGGCTGGGTAACTCTTTCATCCCCAAATTCTACATTGGCCCCAGCATTTTCTTCTCTTGCCTCGGTTTGATTTAGCAGCAGGGAATTAACAGCGATTGGCCGACCGCGATGAATGCCATCTGTGGTGCCATATTTACGCGAAGATAATGCCGAAATTTCATCGAATTCGATTTTATGCAAAGCTAGCAACTTAAATAGAGGGGGAGCTGACAAAATGCACACCTTGATTGATTGCGTTGAGAGATCAAATCCCACGTAAAATTGCGTATCCACGGAATTCATTTTCGGTAATATAGTTGTGCTACTTGTGCAGCAAAATGCTGAAAATAGGAACCAAATTTTGTTTTCAGTAACAAATGCAAATCCGTAACACGACGGAATGACATTCAAAAAAGCATGGGTGCACACATATCAATGCAACATATGGAAGTGACCAGAGTAGCATCGAGCTCCCGGAAGTTGTTCTCGCAATCAAATTGGCTATAATTCCAATCCTTAGAAGTATCAATGCTAGCACTCGATTCACATGCCAAAACGCAAAACAAATGCCGCAGAAAAGTAGATAATTTCACGGAAATCACGCTGTAGGTTTTCTGTTGTACCGCCTACTCTTGGATGCTACTAGTGCTGATACAAAATCTTTTATGCTTATCCCCTAATAAAAACATCAACTCTCAAGGCACTCACCAACCATCAGGGCGTCACGCAAATGACGTAGGCGGTGTAAAGCACGGCGAATAGGAAATTGTGAGATTGATGCTTTAATTGACCCAAATGCAGGGATGGCCCACAAATTGTGCAAAGTGCTTTTAAAATTATGGCTGTGTACGCGTATGATGTAGTAACATCTAATAGAACTGTGTTGCTCCGGAAGCACCCTTTGTTCTTATCGTTTATGCAACCGATTCTGAAATCGCATGTAGCCGTAATGAATTACAATGCAATAGAATTGCGGATTCGTAGATATCGCAAAGATGCAAGTAATGGCGAAATTATAATTACTAAATAGTTTGTAAGTGATAAGAACAAAGTTTCGACCGCATTTAGAGTTGCACCAAACGATTTTCCCATCTCCCCACGAGTGAAGTAGCCCAAAATTAACAGCATATAACCCATTGTTCTTTTTCTTTCTTCATTTAGTTCAAAATATAAAATGCTCTCATATTTTTGAGTACTGCTATTACTTCTGTGTGCACATAAATATTAATATAGATTTCAACCATCAAGATTTTTTAGGAAGAATATACTCATCTTTTAGTACCAGAAATGGCTTAATTTCACCATAAACTGCAATTTCGGGAAACTATATATTTTTCTGCAACTCAGCATTAGGATCTCCTGCGGTAAAATTTTTTAAAAAACCCTGCGACAACCCAACTGTGGCCTCGTATCAAGGAATTCAGTTTCTTACTGCAGTGTTCGAATAATCACACAAATAAATTTTATGTCTTTATTCATGCATGTGTAATTCGTACTAAGTGCTTCCCTTTTTTCATGCTTTTCGAGACTATTTTACTATTGAAAAATGTGCTTTTTTTCATCCCCTACTGTACCTTAGCGATGCTGTGACAATGTGCTGCAGTATGAGCAGTAAGAATGAGCATACATCTTTTGCATTCTAGGAATTTCTGTTGTGCGATATATTTTTCCCATGCAATCCTTTTCACTCGGCATTTTACATACTCATTAGAGGAGTTTGATGCTACACCAGAAACTATCACTTGCCTTTTAATTCGCAACATTTCAATTAAGAAAAGAGATTTAGCAGCAGAAAAATGAGTGCTGTTGCTTATACAAATTATTGTTCTTAATACGTGCAGTAAAATCTGAAACGAGCAAGAGATATTCGTTTTGATACAATATCAAAAAAAATTCATAACTTACCCAATCGAGGTCATATACTTGAAACAATGAACACTTCGCACAGAGAAGATTATGCCCATAGGGCGAAACATTATAAAAGCAGGAAACATTCACTTTGACTTGCAACATGCACTTGTAAATATTTCTGTAAGTAGCGAGCAATTTAGCTCGTGAAATAAAAATATGAAACTGAATATTTTCGAAAAGTGTGTTTGAATTAAGAAACTATTATAAGGGCTTAGCAAGGAATGCAGAATGGCCCTTAATGCCTCATGGGGAAAAATCTATTCGCTACGAAGGAAAATCAAGCACTCAAACTCAATAGCCTTGATATATGCTCGACTATTGCATTTTCAGTTTTCTGTTTAAATAACAATATCTGCAAAATAAAAGAAATGTCTTTATAGCAGGCACAGCATGACAAAAAACATATACTGACATTCAAAATATAGAATGTAAAACTTAATTATGACAAAATAATAGGGTGCTTGGTTTCATCTCAAAATGCATAAGAAAAATCATGAAGCACAAAGACTTATCCCCCAATAAAATTAAAGCAATTAATTAAAATAAACCAAATCATCTTGCTCAATTCCTGAGGTCTAATACATGAAAAATTCAAAAACCTTGTAGTATAACAAGATAATTTCCAGTATGGAACTCATAAGATGAGCCACATGAGGCCCCACCAAAAGTTATTACATGTACATAGCAGCGGCAGTATAACGCATGCCATAAGCTTTGTCAAATAGGAAAAGACATTCCCATTCTTTTTTTCGATATAAAAAGAGATACAACTAAACTGGTAATATCAAGTATTTCTAGAGTTATGAAAAGCTACATCATAGATGAAATCCAAGCCATACATATCCAATAGAAGATACCATTCAAAATAAAACAAATGTCATAGGTGCAAAATAAACAAGTGCTAACGCACATCATCCCAACAGACTTCATTATCTAGAAGAATCCTGCAAAATTAAAAAAACAGGGTCGTTGTCATGCTAATTGCAACATAAACAAAAAAAATAGTAGCCATGACGGTAATTTTCACATTCGATAATTTTACTCAACAAAGAACAAACTAACACAAAATGAAGCAGGAAGAAAATATTTACTCCTCCATGACACCCTTTGTTGTCATTATTAAAATAACATCAAAGCAGAAATCAAGATTCTTCTTGCATAGAGTTAGAAATATCAAGAGAAATTATTCAGGAAAACCTAAACGTATAAATCATTAACATATCCGCATCTTTACTAAGTGCGTGGTCGAGAGTGTAGCATAAATAATGGTAAACAAAAAACTCACACAAACTGAACTTTCATATTTGCACGCTATAAGCACACCTCGATTTTCACATTAAAAAAAAATGATCTTATTACTAAAATATCAGAATAAGGCTAAATTTCTGTGTTATTCTTCTTAATATAGACAACATTCATAGTCTTTTCACTACTCTGTACAGAAAAAATTTTGCGATATACCCGTTAGTACAAATTTTATAGAAATTAAAAATAAAAACGAAAAATTAGGGAAACAAATAAAAAATAGTCCAACTTAAAAAGTATACTAAAAATTGCGTAATGCAAAGACAAATAAGAAAATATCAACAAATTTTGAGAATAAATGCAAATTTTAAAAAATAGTGTCGCGCTTCAATCAGATTAAAAAATAATTGATGAAAGAAATCTGAAAAAAAAAAATTCAACCTACCTTAAAAAACATAATGAAGCGTAAATAAAGTATAAGAAACTGCAATCGCATCAAAATATATGCAGAAATTACTAGACACGATTTCAAAGTAATTCTCCAACGAGTAACTGTATTATCACGTTTAATTCTGTTTATAAAACAAATTTATCCCCACTTAACTTCTTATATTAAAATTTTTTTATGCCCATGTGAACGGTTAGGATATTAAAAATTAAGGCAAAAAAGCCAGCCCAACAATAAATACCAACCACACAAAAAGACGCACAAGGAAGTTTCACTCAAAGCTCCCTTCTTCACACAATATACACGAGATTTAAAATAACCGATAAAGCACTTTAGAAGGGAGTTAATTTGAAATATAGGCATCGCCAGAAATTCACAAAATAAAAGAGAAGGCATCCCTTTTCTACTAGAGGTGTATACAGATATACACCCCCACAGGGAAAACAAATTTGATCGCGATTCCCTACATGCATATCACTTCTTACTCTTTAGAAGAGTAAACATAATAATTATTGATACAGCATGGATAGCGCATAATAGCCAGGTGCTTCCGCAGCCACAGGGGTATCCGCTAAGTAAAAAAAATCCATTTTTTCAAGCGAAGACCAGCATTCGGGGTGATCAGCGGAATTCGCATAGGCATGGCCCTTCTCATCGAAATGTCGTGCTTCAGTAGAGAGCTCTTGTTGTTGCAGTAAATCGGATAAAAAAACTGGATTCTCAAATGAGGAAAATGACGGGGAAGGTGAGACAGAATCTGTATTAAGGGAGGTAACAGACGATGAAGCATTAGAATAAAGGCCAGTTTGCATCAAATAAGATAGTAAGGGTTCAGCACTGGTCTTAAAACCTGTGGTTACAATGTCTCGTGCATTCGCATCATCTTCTTCACAATTTCCATTCCAACCAACAGAAAATGACAAGGTTTCTTGCTCAGTCATTGGGATAACGGCACTATCCTTACAATTTACATAATTTTGAGAGAAAGTGTCATGCCTACAGTTGTAAATGGAGGAGGGATCCTCGCTTAAGCACGTTGAGATGCTTGTCGATTGCATTGGATAAAAAGTGTGGGGCATTTCTAGCGAAAGCAGAGATGCGTCTGAAAAATCTGTGTCTATGGCATAGGGTGACACATGTGTTGCCTCTTCCTTTCGATTTTCTTGGAAAGTTTCGTGCCCATATTCACCTAGATTGACTATAGTGGAAAGAGAGTTTCCCACAGTCTCATAACGCCAAGGCGCATCAAGAGGGCACGACGTATGCATAAGAGCACCCTCCTCCTTATCTATAGGAGAGGATACTCTATCCGAATTCATAGTAGCAGAAAAAGAATCCAAAGTCTTAGCATTGGCAACGGTTTTCGCTGCAATGAATGCTTCTGATGAAGCTTCAGAGTCACCTGAAGAGTACCCAACGGCTGTGGTAGCTCTACAGAAACCACCCCAATACGTACTGACTTTCTTCTTAATACCTTGGTTACAGATATAAGTAGAATAGCCATCGGGGATAATCATAGATTTAGAGCGCGTGGGTTGCGTATCCTTTACTCTAAACAAATCATTTTCTGATACGTTTGAACCACACGTTGAAAGAATGGGGAGATACCCCGCCCTATCAGCCATTGCCTGGGTCTTGGATGCATAATCCCAAAGAATTCCATCATTTTTTTGAATTTTGTCAAGGGATGGTAAATCATCAATATCAAATTGTCGAACCGCATTGCCACTGGGAGGTCCCATGCACATATCCGGCCAAGTAGAACAGGCCTCAAAACTATTCTGTTGAAGAAACTTACCCTTCTTATCATTGTGTAGCACTCCTAAGTTCCAATTTGCAGTATAATCCACAGAATACCGCTGCTTCTTGATGGAATTCGAGTATGGACACCCATTCAAAGCATCCGAGTAATGCTTAAGAGCATTCTTCTCTGTAATGCCTCCAGCAATGGGGCCTATCGTCTCATTGATAGCTCTACCTAAAAAAGGAGCACACGTGCCAACGGATGGAGTTAAATTCTGGGTGTAAAGTGTATTTGGGAGAGCAATATTATTAGAGGATAAACGCGACAAAGATGAGACTGAATTATTCACTCTTTGCACGTAGCTAGTATTGCATTTTCTCGATTTCGCTGTTTCTATGAGTTCTTCAGAAAATCCTCTTGATTGCGATTCCCGCTCTTGATTTCCAAGATAAGGGGATGGCTGTGAAAGTGCGAGTATCGAGTTATGCTGCAAATTTTGTAAAACGGAGGAAGGTAGAGCGGTGGCTCTCCAATTCTTCGCATCCAGTGGGAGTGAGCGTCCACTGTCTATACACTTCGAGTGCGTTTTCATAGGAGGGAATGAATGCGTACTCCAATAATCATCAGCGAGTATTTTCTGTTTTTGGATAATTTCATAAATAGGAGCATGCTCAGCGACGCCTGATCTGCACAGCCATGTATCCATCGAAGAAGAGCCAGAGGGTTGCAGTGAAAACTCCGTAGGAACATCTGGTGAAGAAAGCAAATCAACGAGACCATGGGTTGCGATCAAGGGAGTATCTTCAAAAGTATTAGCAAGAGCCTTCCCTGGTAACAAAATACTATCGAGGCATGGCTTAGAGGAGTGGCGAGACAACAGTGAACACTCCGAGAGGTTTCTATAACCGTTCTTATTCCCCAGCATGCCAGGACTACTATACATGTGTGATACGGCTTCCTCCCCCCTTTTCACAAAACCTCTGCAGTAATCGTAATAAGAGTTACATCCAGCATCCTGTTTGACATCAAAATCATTCATCCCTTTACTACAATGATTTCCTATTGGTGCCAGGCACTTTTCTTCACTTGGAGTTAGCAAAATTGCATCAAATTGCTGATCATGCTGAGGGGACTCAAGAGAGGGTGTAGGGGAGAAGGATGGAGAGGGATCTCTTTCCATAATAGCTCCAGCGAGAGGAACGACAGAATGCTCCAATGAAGCTGAATAAAAGAAAAAATATAGTGATAAAAAAGCAATAGGCATCCGCTTTCTCACACAAGAATAGCAATGTGCACAACTACACGATCAAAAGAAAAATTTCCAAAACATAAGCAGCACCTGTTAGTTCATAGGGAAAACCCACAGAAGATTTTAATTCGGTACTCATTTTACTTAGGGTATTATTCGTGGAGCTTTGCAACGGCCTGGCTTCAAAACGGGGTGAACTAACAGATACATTGCAACATGATAATAGGCTCCTATCCTGCTCAATGATAGGACGAAATGAAGAAAACGATTTTACATCGTCATCCGTTATACAATTGGGAGCGCTCTCTTTCGAAAGAGTGTCGTATGTACAAAAATTCTTCTGCAACGAAGATAAGAGTGTCGCCTGGTTGGTTTCTGTGGCTGGCAAGGGCTGATCAAAAGGATAGCATTTTTTTGACACAGTTGCCTCCGATGGAAGTCCTACTTTCCTAATTCTATGCTTCCGATGCTTCATAAAGCATCGATTGCATACTCTGTATGTGCCTTCAAGATAACGCCATTGAGCAGTTTCTCGAGCCTGTAATTACCAAAAGAAAACACATTTACAAAACGATTTATTTAGCAGCAAAAATACAAAAATTTACCATTTCAAAAAAAAAACGGTACGTAATGGCGTGATTACAGGCATATGCTACAAACCTGACAGAGATAGCAAATCATAGGGCCTTTACAAATAGAAGGACGACCTGGTAGACCCTTGCTTTTTTTCCCACCACTCATACGGGTGGGCTTGCGGTTGTTTCGGCGATGGTTTAGTTCATTTTTTACAGTGGAGTTACTACCCATATTCTCCCATGCATTTCCAGCTGATGCAAATAAATCAGTAGGAAATCCATGAGCCCCCTTTATATCTATATGATTGGAGTAGGGAGGCAGCGGATGCGAGTATAAGGTATTTTCCATGCTGCCAGAAGAAATAATTTGATTCTTAGTCGAATCGTACTCATTTACTTCATTAGGATGATTTTTAGGGATAAATGAAAATAGATAATGTGGCATTGATTCCAACAGTGGACAGAATAGCCATTCCCAGAAACGGGTTCATTGATGGCACGGAAATGAGAAGAAATACGAAACAGATTTGATTCATGTATTTCCTTGGAAGGAGAAAGCGGCATTACAGTGGTTGCACCAACTGCAAACAGGGATGCTATAGACGTTTGCAAAGACATTTCACGATGAATTTATTGACAGAAAAAAAAACGCCACGGGAAGAAAATAATGCAATACAATTTATTTGCAGCTGCGATTTTTAGTAGAGAGCCAACGGATAAGATACCAGCGATTAGCCATTATCTACCCTTTTGATGACATTTATAATGAATTCAGTTTACTAACCTGTAGGGTCAAATAAACTAGATTTTAATATCCATTTGAAACAGTCCAGCTCATAATCCTAGAGAATAGGCATAGCAAGCTACAAGAAAAAATGAAATAGTTAGGTGTTGCATTGAGATAGGACCGGCTTTAACCAAACATAGTGCAACAATACGTGCCTAACAACGCAGATACAGAGAACACGAGGTGGTGACGATATTTGAAATATTGAGAACCTTCAAAACCCATTTAGCCAGCAAAAACTGGTTCGAATTCAAATGAGGACTGTAGAAACGATTCCTTTTGTACAACGCAGAGCAATTCGTGTATTTTCACCAATGAAACACACAAACGCAAGGAAATGCGTGAAAAAGTGTCTGGTTACGCAATCCTTTACGATAAAACGCATGGGGATTCACGAATTTCTACGCAGAACCCACAAAAATGAACGGACAAATACTTTGAAATCATTTCTTTTCTATATAAGTATTATAATAGGTAAAATTCAAAAAAGAATTTTTAATTGTAGCATCATTTACGACAGACAGATAACGGGGATGCGTGAAGATATTTCGCATAGAATGTTTACGACAAAACGTACAAAAGGTATATTAATTGCAAGGTCGCTTTATTCTGGCAATGTTACGCGGGGGACTGATATAGACAGACTTCAGCAAACATGTAGAAAAAGCAGTGCAGTAAAGACACAGCACTAAAAAGACTACAATCCACATAAATTAACAACTGCCCAGTCTAAACAAAAAAATGATTGTAATAATAAAATAGAAGATAGCAACAACCATCGCAAGCATCCTCAAAATTGAGACACAGATCTTGGCGCATAATTTGAACGTCTATAAAAACATAAAAAAACGTCACAGGCTGTCACCCACAAAACCTTACTCCTCGCATCTCCTTGCTTTATTCTGAGCACAGTGCCAACCCTACTTTCTCGTGCTATCCAATATATTTGGTGGGGTTACCCATTTATGATATGTACGCATAAGTTGGAGAGAATGTGGGGAAAGACCTGTGAAATTTGGGCGTTTGAGAAGGCCTATAGCATATTTGAACGGCAGATAAGTGCCACCAACGAGGAAAAATTAACACACCTCAAGAGATTTAGTTAATTCGTTCCTTAAGTTTGCGGAATATCATTACACCATTGTTCAACAAATAATGCTCATGAACGAGAATTTTTTTCCACTGCATTATTTTTATGCTTCCGCTCAAGGTCAAGGAAGTACATAGCATATTGCAAGAAAACTTGTAAGTCCATTGGTGAGAAATCAATTTGTAAATTAGCCATGGGAAATTGCATTGAGCATCATTCGGGATACTAATTGATAAACGCGATGCAATACTCTTAGTGAGACAATGAGCAGCAGAATTCTCCTAATTCGGAAAATAAGTATGAGCATAAAATAAGGTAAAAATTTTCGAGAGCAAGCACTGGAGCGTGTTGTTGCAGTATCTCTGTTATATTATCAAAACTGTCATACAATTTGCATTCCTTTAGCATAATCCCATCGTCGCAACAGCTGTAAAAGAATGCATCTTTTCATATTGTCTTTCCTGAATTGCCCTTTACGACCCTGACAAGGAAAATTTCATTCAATTAGATTAAGTTTAACATGAATCAGGCACAATTTTTCGTTTACTTAATGAAGTGTAGATGAATGAAGAAATGTAGGAGCTTTTCTTAGTATCCCCAGTAGTAGGATAATTTCGGTTCGTATAAAGAATTCAAGAGTAACTACTTTTTGTAGAGTGATCCGAAGAAAACTAGTTAAATGTCATACCTGCCACATGAAAATTTTTTGAAGTATGATCAATCAGAGTCGATAATTAGTGACAAGCAAAACGAGGATTGTCTATTTCAACAGTAAGATAAGCAAGGTCTACTAAGGAAAGACCGCTTAGAAGGGCCTCACATGTCATTTCGTACAACATAAAATAAAAAAAGTTTACTGGATTTATTAATTTATAACTATTTGAATAAACTCATACATAGAATGAATGAGCGATTCAGCAGATACTTTAATGCTGCTCATCATAAAAGCATGCTTGAAGAGAACTTGTGATGATGAATGAGATGATCCCTACAGTTTAGGAAACAAGCAATCAAGCTATGCAATAATGCATTTCCGAGGCTATTACTAGCCTTTTTTACATACAAAGGCACTTAATGTGAAAGTAGAGATATTTTAGATCTTCTAAGTTACATAGAATTGACGGATTATATAATATAAATCAGCTTCTGTGCTTAATTTAGAGTTGATTTTTACGTTCTGCAATAAATAAGCAATTGCAAAAAACTTACGACAAACAACTCCAAGCAGCAATGTAGTAGTGGTACCGCGACAGAACGGGACACCCATTTTAATTATTATTTTATGGTATAATAATTATTCTATCTTTATCAAAATTACCGCTTTACTACGCAGTTAACTTTTCTTAAACTAATTAAGACAACAACACGTGGTTTCTCCCCAAGGGTATCGCAGTACACACAAAGCGATGTAACATCATCGAGCCGCAATATCGCAGCAGTCGAAATCACGGTACTATTTCCCCGATGTTTCCCGCACCTAGTTTGCATTTATTTGTACACCTTTGAGGAGGAGAATGAGAAAGTAATAATAACGGAGAGTTTTAGATCAGTATTCTTTTGATTCTTTTTCTTGTAGCGTAGATGATTGAAGGAGTGAATGACTTTTCCTATTCCCTTGCTTAGTTCCGCAAACAGTAATTATTAGCGTAGAATAAGTTTTCTGTTTCATTATACGAATTAGCGAAAATATCATAAATATTATATCACTCTTATACCTACCCTACTTACGCATCTACACACTTATGCACACTAAAATTTTATATGTTACACTTGTTTTATTGTTTAATGTATTTTGTTAACATTTTTGAGGGTTTGGCAAATCTTCCATTTCCGTTAGCAAGCATTTCCATTCTGTTCATAATAATTAGAAGCACAAGCAATACATTCCTGATATTTAGTCATTGATAACAGATTTCAATTGAAATTACATTTACTGTAACAATCCTATTACATGGCAGTTAATATAAGGGATCAATTAATTCTACTACCCAAACTAGTTGTATAAGTAAGTGCTGAGTGAATCTTATTTCGACTTGTATTTGAATGCATGCGGATAAAATCGGCATTCGATTTGCGCCAATTATTTTCTCTAGCATTTTTCGACAAAATTGTTAGAAGTAGGATGAGCCTTAGATGTGGGGGAGAAATAATACAGACGAACGATTACGATGTGGGATATATTTTTCTTAATATATAGGCAGTTCTTTTCTTTGTTCTTTTTCTATTTTATTTGTATTTTTCTTATGTATTATTAGGATTTTTTTGTCCTTAGGCACGAGAGGCATTTTCCGTTTAGATAATGTAGTGAACTTATCCTTCGTAGTAGATAACAAGTTACCCTTTCGAATAGTTAATTAAAACAACCTTGCACTTAAATGTACTTAGCTCATTTGCACTAAATAGACTTTATTCTACAGTCCAGTCCCACAAGTGAAGGGGGAGTTACAAGAGCTCACTGTTTAGAGAGCGTAAGTAGATTTTCATCATAAAGTAGTCATTCTCCTCATCTCGACTAATTTAGAATATAAAAATACAAGTTCTAAGTGGTTATTGCCTGCTCCACCTACAACACCCTATACCCTACTTCACTATTTCGGCTGGGATCTAACTCGATCGG
>JADAQX010000839.1:0-22443 GCA_015476325.1 Cardiosporidium cionae
AGGAAAAATAACTACGTAGTAAGAAGATAATTTTGATAACGATAATATAATTATAGCAATATAAAACACTAATTAAAATATTAAGAATAGGTGGTAGTTCACTCCGTCGTGATACCACTGTTACATTGTTGGTACCTTGGCAGCTACTTCGACCCATAATTTTCGAAGGCGATTTACTAGCTTTAAAAAACAATTTGATTATATCGAGCCTTATGCGGAGTAAAAGTGGAGAAGTTATTCACGCAGAAAATAAGTATTTTTGTAGTGCTGGTCATCCTGCAAGCACTTTTGATGCAAGCCTGTCCTCATTTTAAGTTGTTATGCACTTCTTAAGTAAAGGCGGTTATATCTACTACTTTATCGAAAGAAGAGTTGGCAGCGCTAAGCATAAACGAATCGAATACTAGGTTTAAAAAAAAGGAAATGACGTGTATAACAGTTGAGAAAGGCTAATCCAAGCAATTTCACGTGGAATTGCTTGGCATACTGGATACAACAATTCTTTTTTTTTTAAAGTAGACAAATTTTTCATAAGATATCTTCATTTTCTTACCTTAATTTTTTATCAATTTCGATAATGAACTCCGCTTAATATTGGTATAATTTCGTTTTACAGCTTCTCAAAATTGAAAGTTCCTGTACAAAAAGAGCATGCATTGTTCTAGGACACTCAATTCCAAAGTGTTCAAATTCATTGCTCCTTTCAGTTTTGGGATTTGGGGAAAAATGGCAAACGCGGATAATAACAAATTGTACTGGCACCATTCGTTATCAAAGTAAATTTGAAGATGGTTAAATTTGTCACTGCACTGCTTCCGCAATACAGTTTTGAACGGTGATGCATAAACAACACCAATCAATTCATCCTGGATGCTTACTGCAACAATATTTTTGAAGTCTCAATAATTCTGTTGCTTACTAATTAATTTTCTCCTCTTATTTCAATGGTTGCTTCTTTAGTATTGATGTCAAATTGCTAGTATTCATTAATTCATAAAAAAGTAGCTTGCTTCTTCAAAAAAGAAGATGATGCGTTCTGCTGTCACCCCCATTTCAGCTACAATCTTTGCAATCGTTGCAATAGAAGGGCACAATCGGGTACAACGCATTTCAAAAGGCGAATGTGTTGCAAAAGCGTCCCTTTCACACAGTGACTCATGCAACAGTCTTAATTTAGCATCAACAAAACGGATTCTATCGCAAATATTATTTACCTCTTCTGCTATTGCAGATTGTCATAATTCTGGAACATTTTCAAGCGAAAATCCCAACGATGCTCTTTTAAATGCTACACCTGCACCGCCCGCCACTTGTAATACTTACCGTGAAGATGTCATGGGGGTGGATTTCCCGACTGAAATAGAGATTTATATTGAAAGCAGGTCGATGTTTACATCAAATTCTACTGACTTTTTTGAAAATATCACTATTGTAGAAAGCTACATGCTATACCCATAAGGAAATAGTTATTTGTCATACACTGCGGTACACATTGTTTAATATGATATTCTGCTGCATAAATTAATGCAAAATTTTACTAAGAAAGCTTTCAGCTGGAACTTTTTTCAGCGCATCGATTGAGTTGAAAGAAAAATTCTCGCCTTTTGTTTAGTAGCGAAGACTAAGAAAGCGTGATGATTTTGTTGTGTACATAGTGTAAGCGAATTTGAGAGTACATTGCAATTCAGTTTATCGCCCACCAAGAAATAATAAGTTTTTTCGGCTTGCTAATTTTTTCATACATTCAGACTATCTCCTAAAACTGAAACCTTGTTAGCAGCTGCTCCTAAATGTTTCAAAGACCTCTGCTGGTTGCCTGTGAGGTTCATGTGTCGTCTATGTTATTTCATTATAATTTTTTAGAATGCCGCTCCCTCATAAGGAAACGGTTTTCGCTTCAGATTTTTCCTATTACAGCATTGCTTTTTTTTCATTGAAAAGTCAATGAAGTAGTTTTTACCTCAACTTAAATCTTTATTTGATTTATGTAGACACGTTCATGCTACTATTATTATAGATGGCTCGTGCATTCTCTTTGGGTGTGTATGTGAACAAAGAGAAAGTTCGATCAAAATTTGGTGATACATTTCATAAAGATCCTAGTGTTTGCTTTAATACTGATGGTACGTTTTTTCAATAAGCTGAGGATAGGCAGTCGTGAAGAAGATAGAAGCATTTTTTTATGTCAATTAATTTGTATTTTCATGCTACCTCTCCAGTAGAAAAAACGATGCGCCTTGTATTCGTTTCTGGAAAAAATAAAAATCACATAATTGAAGGTTTCGGACGGTAAACTTTACTACAATCTTTAGTTTCTGCTTGAAATGTTTTGAACAACGTATTCTTTGTTTTTTAATATGATAATGGAATATTTTTGTGAACTTTATTCGCTCTTTAACTACGCGTGCTAATGTAAATAATACTCCTTGTATATTTCACTCTTGTGTATCTATTCTTACCTATAAATTCATTGAAAGTGTGCAGAAATCATTCAATCCATGTAGCAATTATGGCTCCATTAGTATTAAGTTGCGTTTTGATAGAAATAGGAGATCATTGTTTTTTTTATTTTATAATATTAAAAAAAAAGAAGAAATTACCGTTTTGTTTATGAGAAATTCTTGGTGGAAACATGTACTTGCTAAGATTTTTTAAAAGCAAAATTCTCTTCTAATTGTTTGCAGAGCCTTGACTCGGGGAGTTTCCATCACAGGTTCTCCATCTGAAATTGAAGAAGGTATGCGAATGCGTACTGCTGGACATACATTTGATTGTTTCAGTGTTGATCTTTCTAGTATTTGTATACTGTTACGTTGTTAGCCCTTCTTAACAGCTTTTTAGTCCTACGATTCTACAATTGTTTTGTGGTGTTTATAGGACACAAAAATGTGGCTAAATTTAAAGAAATGATAAAAGGCCTTCCATTTTCTAAAGGCTGTGTGGTAGGACTTCTTTTCAAAAATAGTGTTCTTATGGTCTCCCTTCAAGAATTGAATGGCTTTAGAGTGTCTTGATTAATGCGTATTTGTTACTGTCATCCTCTTATTTCTTGCACACGTTTCTATGCGTTAAACGAGCGTGAAAAATCCGCTAGCAAGCCACCAGAGGAAAGCAAAAACTACTTGAATGTATATTTTATTTTGGGTTGTTGCAGTTGACACTCCTATTAAATTCTGACGCTACTCCAGGGAAACTCACCATCCTTTTCTCCCCGAATGAGTAAGAATTTGGGGAAATGTTTATACTGTGTGATACGTATGTAGCCAGATCCTGAATTTTTTATTCCACCGGAGGACGTTTGCATTGCAATTGTATTCTCTAGTACAGCAAGTTTCTATTTTATTTTGGAGTGTGCCACGTGGCTGTCGTAACTCTCAATGACACTATGGAAAGAACCCGCCACTTTTTCTGTAACTCTGCCAATAGATCTTCATCTATTTTTGTTGCACTGAGCATTCCTCAGAGTGTTCTCGGTGGCAATGCGCAGATGGTGAAGAATACGTGTATACCTAACTGAGACTAACCCTCTTACTTCTATTTTAGATTTCCCTCCATGAAAAAATCGAATGTTCTCTCTTGGCACCGAAATCTTAGTTTTGAATTCATTTTAAAGAACATGCATTTCGCGGTCAATTTTGCGAGTAAATGCACCGAAAGAATTTAAGTTGATGGGAGATAAAGTTTGTTTTTACTGTGCGTGCTCTGCAGAGTAGAACCCCCCGTTTTTGTGGGAGAAATCGACGGTAAATCTCTTTTATTTTCTTTCCATAATCTATACTTTCGTAACGTGGCCGATGGCTCTGAACCAGAATATGCGTTTGTTGCGAAAAAACTGGCCGCATCCTTCCAAGCTAACAAATCTAATTTTTAGCGAATTATTTCTCTAAAAAATCATTTTTTATTGCATTCTCTCAAGAGCTTTATGTAAAGGCTTTACAAAAACTGGCCATGCGACAAGCAGAAATTTCTTGTATGAGATACTTCTCTTCCCTTCATGGAATTAATAGTGTAGATAATGGGTTGTGACTTGACAGTTTCAAACGGGAAAAATCAAATTTCTTGTGTGCTGAAAGCTGAAACAATTTGCTTAGCAAGACTTTTCATTTTTCTACGCATTTAGAGTATGATTCGCACATTGTCATACTATATTTTTTTAAGTTCTTGAGATGATATACTCCTATGATGCAGCTTCATTCCCATAAAAGGATAAATAATATCGAATTTTGCCTTACTGTTAAAAACAAGTACAGGAAATCCTAATTTAAGTAGGACGCGCAAGAGAATTCTGTAATTCCTGAGTCTCAATAGGGCATGTGAAAAATTTCCCAAAGACTTCCTAGCTTTGGTAGTGTCATACTATAATGCCTTTCGAATTACATCTTTTGGTAACAAATCCACAATGATGTAAAAATTTGTACAAAGTATTGCGCAATTGAAGAAAAATAGCTTTAACAGCGAATTCAAGCTGTGATTCGTTCAAATTTAGAGGAAAATCTTCATATTCGAACTAACAACTGCGAAGAGAATACTAGAAAATCCTTAGACTAAATATGAATCCCAAGAGTGAAAAATCATCGTCGGGAAACGTGTAAAACTCCCTTTATTTCTTTTTGGGAATTCTCTTCACTGCAATGTCTGCACCAAATGAAGCTTCTAGCTTTATAGCTATATCCCGTTTATTTTTCATGACAAACGTGTATAAATAACGAGAACCTCGCAATTTAAACTTGGTCACTGGCTTGTTTTTTACCATCTTGGAGAGTATTGTCACTGATTTTACATCCTTTCTGCGGGATATTTCTACGCACTCGCGCAAATCCTTAATACGCCGTGCCATCGTATAAAAAATCACAGGTTAATAATGGAGTCTGCAATTACAGCATGTGTATTTGATATGACAACTTCTCTACGCACAAAAAATAGCGCACTTGCAATTATATCGATAAACAAGAAAAGTGCTAAGTAATATAAAAATAACTACTACTGGCTTGAATTCAAATTCAATGGAAAAGGCCAATTGATACTTTTTGAGGAGACAGGCATATCAATGTAAAAACTCTGGTTTGTTATTTTTTCAGTTTGCTAACATATACACAACAATCATTGCAATTCAAACATAAATGAGCTCCCTCTCCTATCGTTATAATGGTTATACTCTCCTACTATGCCAAAAAATGACAGATGATTGTACACTAGGTTCACACAATAAGATTGAGAAAATTCTGTATTCTCTCCTAAAGGTCGCATGTTAGCAATGTTCAATTAAATAGAATCGAAGTTTTGTGACTATATCTATTCCATGATTAAATATTGTACTGAGAGCATAGTTTGTGTGGGGATAAAACATTTCAAGTACAGTTATGTTTGCACAATCTCTGAGGAAAAGAACAGCGTATATCCTCGTAAATTCAGAAATGCTTACATAGGCTAACCAGGTAATAGGATTGAATAATTACTCGAAAGATAAAACATATTCTCCCGCTTTTAAATCAAAAGAGTCCACTCCCCTTACAACTCTTGCTACCTATTCCAAAAGAAATTGAAAAGAAACAGGAGGATTCAAATAGTTACTCACTTGATGGGAGGATAGCAAATGCGAGGTAGTTGCTGAAGAAATATAAAGAAGAAGGTGATGAAAGTTGCAAAATAAGAAAAACAGGAAGCAATGCAATAGAAATTTTTAGTTTGGTAATACAACGAAGTTACAGAAGAAGCGAATCGAAGCCAATAATGAACGGGAGTCGTAGAAAATGACCAGCAATACTTGCGGGAGTTAACAGGCACGCTTAAAGATTACTGAAAAGCATATGCTTGTAAGCCTTCAAGTTAATGTGTTTGAGCGTTTCGGTTCGATTCAATAGAAGTTTCAAGCCCTTTCATTGAGAAGCGGCTCTAGACAGGAAGGTAAGAGCGGCATCTAAACCTGTATGTTTATGTATTGCCTGGTTGCTAGAGCAACTGCTTGTTTTCTCAATCCTCTCTATCGAAGTATTGGCCGATAGACAATTGAAGAATGTAAATAGGTGAGCAGTGTGCGTGCCACTAGCCAACGTGATGGCGAGAGTAGCCGATTCAACCAGTAGTAACTCAATGTTAAGGCTAAAATTAGTCCTAAAATTATAAAATTATCAACAAAGTATATTCATTATGCACTAGAAATGACAGACATTTACAATAGTGTCTTTGAAATTATGGATGAATGAATTGAAGGAAATTTGGGAGAAGTAGTTTGACAAATTTCAAGCCGTAGTCACTTTTGCCAGCTTCAACCCACTTTATCCCCCGACCATGATTCTGCAATACCCTATTGCTCACCAGCGAAGAAAGGTAATTATATTACAAGATGCAATCGGACGGTAGCATATGCGGGCGAGCATAGCTCTCGGTACAGCATCTTAGCGTTTCCCTTTCTTCTTTCTAGCATTCCCGCAACACCATTCCGCTTCAACTGCATTTTTAGTAGAATTCTACTTAAAGTATTACTCACTTTATATCTTTTTGCTCAACGTATCCTCTAAACACGTACTCCCCCTTTGTTATTCTCTCATTCGAAGGAAACCGTGGAAAGGACGAAGTGGTAAGCAAAATAGTATTTTTCTTTTCAAGTCTTCTCTTGTATGGGATTGAGGATACCCAAGTATTATTTCTATTCTATTGTTTCTATGTATGGAGGAAATTTGTATATCTACTTTTCACTTATTTACTGTATAGCGTTATAAGCAGCAGCAATTTTTGTTTCAATCACTAACACCAAGAATCGTTAATGCGAAACACATTATTCATCGGAAGAAAGATGAAAGCGAAAAGAATTACTATTTTCGTTTTATAAGAGTTACAACTATATTTATTTGCAATAACAGAAACATCTATTTTAATGAATTTTATGTTTACAACTTTTGTGCAGGTTAAAGTGATTGGTAGGCACTAGATCTGTCAGTCTCCACTCTTCTTCCCAGATTATTTTCTGCTGCAATATTTTGCCTGAAGTAGTTTTCTTTAGAAGATACATCCTGTACTGATCAAATATTACGTACAGCCACGTTTTTATTATTATAGAAAAATGAAGCCGGCTACAAAGAATCCAAAGAAAGCGGAATACTTTCTAAAGCTTGAATCGCTTGTAGGAAAATTCTCAAAAATTTTGATTGTTGAAGCCGATCATGTCGGTTCAAGACAAATGGCAGAAGTGCGACATGCTTTGAGGGGCAAAGCGGTTGTACTAATGGGCAAGAATGTAAGTTTTATTTTAATTCAAATGATTGAGTTCATTGCTATTTTACCATTGCACATTCTCATATACTGCTAGACACCACACTTTCTGTTGTTTCCGAATGCAGACAATGATTCGAAGAGCCTTGAGCCGAGTTGTTGCACAGACGCCACAAGTTGAAGCACTTATTCAGGCTGTTAAGCTTAATATTGGATTTGTATTTTGTGATGAGGAACCTACAGAAGTTCGTAAAATTATATTAGATAAAAAAACTCCTGAATTGGCTCGGCAAGGAGTGATTGCTCCATGTGATGTGTTTGTGCAACCTGGAGGGACTGGCTTAGATCCATCTCAAACATCTTTTTTTCAAGCATTGGGTATTGCTACAAAAATTGTGAGAAGTCAAATTGAGATTCAATCGCAAGTGCATCTTATCAAAGAAGGTGAAAAGGTTTCTGCTTCTGCCGCGTCGTTGCTACAAAAGTTAAATGTTAAACCATTCACTTATGGACTTATTGTAAAATCTATTTACGACAATGGTACGTTAGAAGTTATTGTATGGACTACATTCTTGGGTTTTGTAACACAAAACGATGAAAAAAATTGAAACTAAAAGGATGATATCAAGGTAAAACCACATTCGCAGTGTTCTTCTTAATGGGAAATTTGCGCGCGCAAGCAAATCCCTTGAAGCTTCCTTTGAAATCTGATTAAACTTTTTGCATAGTAATTTCTATAAGTGCAACTCTTGAATTTTTTTGTATCATTTATATACTATAAGGATATTCAATAAATGTATTTTCTATATAGTTTTTGAAATTATTTCTATCATTGCAAATGTAGGTGATTTATATGATGCGTCGATACTGGACTTGTCTACTTCGGATGTTATGGAATCATTTAAATCAAGTGTAAATGAAGTTGCTGCTCTGAGTTTGGCATTGGATTACCCTTCTGCTGCCTCGATTTCTCATACTTTGATTCATGCATTCAAGAATTGCGCAGCACTCGTATTACAATCGGGTACAAATCATATAATTTGTTTGCATTAATATATGCATTGCGTTAGTCGTTGGTATTATCAAGTTAAGATCAATTCCACTGAAAGATTGTTTTTTTAATTGATCTTATTAATTCTATTCTTTTCAGATTATGTATTCCCCGAAATGGAACCTATGAAGAATCTAATTTAATATTGTATTGGATCTTTTACAATGCGATTAGTTTTTACATTTGTAGATTGTTAATTGCATCGCTGGTGTGTACATGCTCTGTTGTGTTGGCATTTACTGGATGTTATACACAATAAAAAGTATTAAAGCACAACCGCAACTGAAAACTTATATATAATGTATCAATTACTTTGTAAATTATAAAGTTTTCGCTCTCAACAATTATATTAGACCAAGAAAACATGGCAGATTCTTTTATGGTGATTTCTTCGCAGCGCAATAATATCAGACTGTTAGTTTGATAACCTATAGATTACTCGAAATATTGCAAAATTCTTTACTCTGTAGGAAAATTCTGTTCGAAATTATTTACGTAGTTTGGGAACTTGTTACTCTGAGTTACAGTATTACAAGTATATTGAATTATCGGTAAGAAAATGCCGCGGCAAAACTTTAAAGTTTGTAATAGTCAACTTTGTGCTCATTTTTACCCGTGATGTTGCAAACTAGCTTTTAACAAGTGCGAAGTTGCGCAAAATTGGTCGACCTGCGCTTGTAGACTAGTGAAAAGATGCATGAAGGAAAATGCCGAGTTTTCACTTATTTCGATGCACGTTCCGCAAGCTTGCGCAGCAGCTAGAAAGTGCGCCAATTATGTTTTTTACGTGCTGTGTTTCGGGGTGCTACTTCCGCACGCTATTAGTGGGCGGGATTACTAGTGTTTGCGGTGGACAATTCGAGTCAGCAGTTTGTCTCTTGAGCAAACTGTTTAAATTATGTGAATATTCCAAAAACACAAGACTTTTTTTCCTTTACTTTAATGGGATAAGAAAAGAAGAACCTTTCATACTAGTATCATAGTTTGCGAATAGATCATGCTGGGTGCTACTTAGTAAGTAGCAAATTGGTACATTTTGGGATTTGAATCATATAATTTAAGTTATTTTATGTAATGAAACATGCTTTGACAAGAAATTTCCCTCTATGTGGTATTCAAAAGTTGTCAAAGTCATTCCTTCAAATTACCTTTAAGCAGGTCAATCAGTCTCCAAATTTATTTACCGACGTGGAGCGACTACCGACGCGGGAACCCCAGTTGGGGGGCAAGGGGTTCCCAAGTTGTAATTGGGTCCCCTAGATATCCAAAACAAGTTCATTTCGGTACAAATTTATACCTTTGTTTCGCATAACTCTTTCAATAAGTTTTACATCCATTGCCTCCAAACGAAATCCGTTGAGAAGATTGTTTTTTCTTCTCTTAGCGATAATAAGTAATAATTTCTGGGAGCAAACACTTGTGAAGATATGTTTTATTTCTATGTCACTCAGCAACTGCAATATTTGTGCATTTGTGCCGTTAATTTTTTCTCTTTTAACAGTGAATCCTGACTTAATATACTGTTTTCATTGTCTGGAATGTATTGCCTTATCTCGCTATTACATTTCGATGCCATATGTTAGGTACAATTCCTGAAATGAAATTGAGCCCAAATGAAGTAAGTCTTATGAATGACAAACCCGAATTGTATAGACGAGTATAATGTTTCCGCTGAAGTATTCCCCACAATGTATTTCGTAAATAAGTGGCATGACATTTTTAAGCTGCTGAATTCAAAGGATTTAACAATTGGATTTGAAGTAGAATTTAAAAAACTTTTCTATTGTAATTCTACATTGTTATGACGCCACCACTTTTATTCTTTGCAACTAGAATTCGAAGTCATTGCAGCGTGCAGGAATGTTTTACAGAAATGTTATTTTTTGGTGCGACATCTACTGCAGCAAGAATAATTGAACAATTTCGTTCACAGTCCAATTTTACTAGTTGAAACTTCGTGGGTCATGCATTTATTGCAAGAGGTAGATATGGAAGCACATTTTGTGTCTTAAGCGGCATTATTTCTTCTAATGATACAACTTAGAGAAGACACTCAAGAATAAAGTAAGCACTAAAATATCAATGCTATTTCCTTTTAACATGATTATTGATCAAGTATGCTATTTACGGGATTAGTTATTTCGAGTCATTTTTTGTAAGCGTTTGCGCAAGAGCATTTGTAGATTTTTCTGAATATACTTTCAATTTTTTTTTTGTTGCAAACCACATCTTTTCTTAATGGGTTTTCTCAGGATCACTTGTACGGGGAAATAATGTGTTATTTCCACATGGGAAATGTTTTTACAAGATGGAGTTGACTACGCACAAATGAGCAAATGGAATAGATGAAATAAATACGGAATTAACATGAATATTGCCACTTTTGTAATTAACACGTGATTTTCGGTGAATTTCATACTGCAAACTACTTTTGTTGAAGTGTTTTGCTGTGCTCTAATGAGAAGTATTTCATACTTTTCTACTTTGGAAAAATACCACTATGAGCGATATGGTTTATTGTAATCGAGGTGGCAGAAGAAAATAAAGGTATATCAATGGAGCGATTAACATCAAACCAAGCCGAAACTCCCACAGATGAGTATATAGATAATTTATCTAAGTTGGTTATTCCTGATTCGAATACTAACACTTCTTTTGTGGATTTACAAATGCGGTCAATCTTACAATTGAAACAGCATCATCAAACGCTAGCCCATGAAGTTTTGGTTAATGTTTTTTCCAAACCATGGAATTTGAAATGTCCCGAAGATGATGATTGCCGTATTCTGTTGGATGAGTATAAAAGGCAAGAATGTGTCATTATCAAAGAAGCAACAGAGAAAAAAAGAGTTCTATTTTTACATAGTGGAAAATATCAGTATTCGCCTGACATTCTTGATTTTCAAGAAGATATATGTAATCTCGAATTGCAATGGAAAGAGCTTTACAATGAATATATGGTTGAAAGGAGGAATGCTATAGGTGAGTTATCATGCATGGAAAGCGCGCGCAATGCTCTGTAATGTTTGCATAAAATATGTAAATGTCTCCGCTGAAATGCTTAAAAGTTGTTAAATGCGTTAATTTTTACAGAAGTTGGTTTCAGAAATCTATGCATTGAGTAGACTTTGTCCTCTCAATTCCCGCAGTTTTATCCTGTAAAATTCGTTTTTCTGGCATCCCAAATTTTTTGGATTGTATCAAACATATCAACAGTGATATTTAATCAGTAAGATGTTTACATTTTGATTAAAACAAAAGTGTTGTAGGGGGTACAATGTTTTCTTGATTTGTAAAGCATGATATCCGTATTTTTGTGCGAATATTTCGTGTTATGGTGCTATATATACATATATTCATTTAGTATGTGTAAAGCATATATTTTTGGTCTTTTTTAGATATGCTCTAAATTCTTTCATAGATTGTGTGATTGGGATTAGTCTTGCTTTTAGTTGAAAGATTTGTTTTTATTTTTAGAAGTAATTGTTGAATTCGTTTCCAGTATAGTGCTATAATGCAGTTAGAACATTTTTGCTCTAAAATTTCACACGCATTCATGATGAATAAAATTCTTAGCTATGTAAATTTTCTGCAAATAGAACTAGTTATACAATATTTTTTTTTAACCAAAAATTTTCTATCGCTTGATAAGTGAAATAACATAGGTGTAAACTCTGATCACTCTCATTTTAGTTCTTGTCTCTGGCTTAAAATGTCGTACTTCTACTGTCGTGAGATTCTCAAGATTAGAAACTGTTTTATTACCATCCTATGTTACGAAGTAGTACTTGTGATAAGTGATTTCATGGTTTTTAAATTAACGTAAAAATCAATCGCTAAAAACGTGCCAGGACATTGCGGTTTAAATTCGTATAGCCTATATTTCCTCGCTTGATGAGGGCATCCGATTTTACCATCTATAACATAAAAAAGATTATATCATCCGCTGAAATCTTCCGAGTTTACCCGTTTTTGTTTCAAAGAGTTTCTTAGCATGCCTCAAATGCATCCCTACGTCATAGCTATCAGAAATACACGCTATACTATCACGGGTGTAGGTCTGTGAAGTAATTGTAGCACAAAAAAGGATTCAATTCTTACTATAACTACTCCAAGATATTGAAAGAAGGCAAAGCTTTCATCATCGGCTACGTTCGAAGAAATTTACTTGCTGTTTACACTACTTACTTTTAAGTGGGTACGTATCCTATTCAAACGTACTTTGCATCATAGAAAATGAAAAAATATATTCATGGTTCAATCTACAGGAGAGTTCAAAGTGAGAGAGCTACTCACACCTGTGACATGGCTAAAAGGCGTCGGTTCGTCCATAGAAAGCTAAAATTTTGAACCTTTTCTAACTCGAATATATGTATTTCATCATGTGTGTATCTGATTTTTTAGAAATAAACTTTATGATTCAAGAGAAATTTCCCCTTCAACCTTTTCTTTCAGTAGTTATAAATGAAGAAGCAAATAATCTCTCTGGTTCAATTCGATCAAGCACAGATAATAAACTGTCAAAGCGGTAACATCGCAACGCGCTACCTAATTTACAATGCGCAAGAGTACAGTTAAATAGGGGAAAGCAGCAGATGTTTAAGAAAGTAGTTTGGTAACCATGCCAGATGCAACTGTTTTCCCTCCTTCACGTAATGCAAAACGTAATCCTTCATGCATCGCTGTAGGAAACATCAGGTCAATTTGACAAGTAATACGGTCACCAGGCATAGCCTGAAAGAAAATGAATCAAAACATATGAATTCAACTATAAAAGAAATGAATAGGATATTAGACAAATCTTGCAGTACTTTTAAAACCAGACAAGTTTGAGGAGCAACTTGAGCATACTCCAACTGGTAACATGGAACATAACGTGCCAGTTTGTTTTAACATTACCATTTCAACATCTTCTGGTAGAATCACAGAGCAGGCAACATTCCCCGTTCGTACAAATGCTTGAGGTCTGTAGTTGCTAAAAAATGGTTTCTTACGGCCGCCTTCGGCTTCAGATAAAACGTATAACTGTGCCTCAATTTGATTATATGTTTTCAAGTAGCCCACGTTACCCAGTACCATGCCTCTTGCAATATCTGATTTTTTTACACCTTTAAGCATAATGCCTACTTGGTCGCCAGCTTGAGCACTATCTAATGTTTTATGAAACATTTCAAGACCAACACACATTGCTTTTATCGGCTTTCCCTTTCCAACAATTTCTACTGTTGTCGATGGTTTTAATACACCTTGCTCAACTTTACCAGTAGCAACTGTTCCCTTTCCAGTTATTGTATGAACATCGTCTAGAGAAACGACAAGGGGAAGGTCTAATTTTCTATCGGGTTCAGCCATATACTTATCACAGCAGTCCAAAAGTTCAATGATAGACTCCTTACCAACGGCTCCAGTTTCACCTTTTAATGCTTTAAGCGCTGAGCCTTTAACAATAGGAGTTTCATCTCCAGAGAAACCGTACATAGATAGCAATTCTCGTATCTCTAATTCAACAAGTTCTACCAGTTCAGCATCTTCAGCCATATCCATTTTGTTTAAATAAACGACAAGGCGAGGAACACCTATTTGCTGAGAAAGCAGCACATGCTCTCTTGTCTGTGGCATAGGGCCATCATATGCTGATACAACGAGTATAGCACCATCCATCTGAGCTGCACCTGATATCATATTCTTCACATAATCTGCATGCCCAGGGCAATCGACATGGCCATAATGCCTATTGTCTGTTTCATATTCCACATGCGTTGTGTTTATGGTGATACCTCGCTTTTGTTCCTCTGGTGATTTGTCAATTTGATCGTATGATTTGAATCGAGCAAATCCCCTTTCAGCAAGAACTTTCGTTATTGCTGCAGTGAGTGTGGTTTTCCCATGATCCACATGTCCTATCGTGCCAATATTAAGATGCGGTTTTGTACGCTCAAAAATTCCAATAGCAAAAAAGCGTCGGGAGACCGCATTTAATGCAAGTGGAGAAAACCATAAAGGAGATAATATTCGATGGTAATCTGCGCTTCTTCTAAGCAGTAGTGACCCTTGCATTCGCAAAGTGCGTTGGAGAAGCGGGCCGCTCTGACGATAAGCCATTACGGCTCCACAAAAAAGATAAATCAAATACCTACTACACCCCTAAACAAAAGTTTACTTGTCACCAAATGAAGAATAGAAATTATCCGTACATGCTACAATGGCTTTAGACAGTTCCGGCTTCGCAAGCTATATATAAACCAGAGAACTTTCAAAAATCAACCCCTTAGAAGGGTACGATACAACAGTACAATTTGTTATCTTAATATGGAATTTGCTTACAATTCTAGCGAGGACAAGTAAGTCGTATCACAACGCAAAATTACCTTCAAGAGGTTACATAAAGAAAATGAAATACGATATAGTTACAGCATAAAATTGATAATAAAAAAATGTGCGAAAAATATTGTCAATCACTGTTTTCTTGGTTTTATATCGGAGTAAATGATGCTGTGCAACAAATAATTATCCTCACCCATCAACCTGTTTAGGCTCCAAAAAAACTCTCACAATTGATAGCTTGTAAGAGAAGATCATACCCTCACAGAGAAAATAAAGGAGCGAAGAAGGAAAGTACTTTGTACCTGAAATTTAATTTTGCTGGCAATAGAAGAGAACAAAATATTTTGATAAGTAGTTAGATGAACAAGCAGAAAAGAGGACCCTCGCGGCGGCCATGTCGCTTATTTTGTACACGGCTCCTACGTCCTCAGTAAACCTTCAATTACGCAACTGTTTCAAGTAACTCGCTAATTTCTGCACTCAAATAATTCTTCATGTGCAAGGTTGTTGCCAGCAATTTTCTCAAATAAATTGCATATATTTTCAAATTTACTCATGAAGTAAAAACCTAGTACTTACATTTTGTAGTGCAAAATAATTACAGTCCCACAGTACATTATCTTTGAATTAAATTGATTCGTAAAATGTGTTAGAGCGGTTCCCCAATTGAATGGGTGCTTTGCGTCGAATGGAAAGTGTGTTATTTTACTGTGGGCATCCTGAGATAGTTGCGTATTTTTTGATCGTTTATAGCATGGGTTACTCTGCTACGAAGCTCATGATACTGTGCCGTTCACAGTCTTTTATGATGAATAGATTTCCATCAGAAGTGATATGCTCAGCGATAGTATAACAAACATAGAATTGTAGATAGTAATAAGGGTAACTTGTAGTGCATTATGCGTAGCTTATGAAAGAAGTTTGTAGTTACTCCGTAATCTGTATTTACTTTAAAGAGTAACAGGAGAGCGCGAAGCGATTTAGAATGTATTAGAGCGCACGCGAATACGGACGTCGATGAGCGATAAACTTACTTGTAACCCGAAACAAAATAATAGGAGAGAGACGGTGAGAAACGGAAGTAGTTAGTTCTCTCTTTGGTTAACTTCTTTTAACTGTATTTTTATGTGTAATTAGTTAGGAATGTTTACTTTCATGATTGGAAATAAATTTTATATGCAGTTTACCAATGGAATTTTGTATGTTCTTCTTCAACTGGCAATCTAAATATTTATCGAGGTATTTGACTTTGTGTAGAAGTCTTCTACTAGCAATACGTTCTGGTGTTATCAAATGTTACTCTTTACACGCTACGTGCGAATTCATATTCAATTCACTGCTCATTCACACGTTCGCAAAAACATAATCATTACACTAGTACTGCTAAAAATTCTTTACACTCAACAGCACAGAACTACAGTAGAAGATGGATGGACACGCAATGGGAAGTAACACTGGAATGATCGAATTCAGGTCTCCAACAGAGTAAATGTTACCAGAAGTTATACCTATTAGGGGTAGTTTAGACTTGATCAAATATGTCAAGTTGCCCACATTCGATGGAACTGCATACATACGTAGGCGAGGGAGACGTAATGGACTATCTCCAGGATATGGCCCACCTTTTAGAACTTATAATACCAGCAGGGCCCAGCACAGACGAAGTTAAGGCAAAACTATTAAAAGCGAACCTTCATGGAGCACGAAGATGGTGGGCGGCGCACAGACAAAATGAAGCAGCCAATCTGATATATAATTATGAACAGATGCAAGTACTGCTATTACGGAACTTTCAACCTCACAACATTAAAAGATGATACCGGAGTATATTGCGAAGAATTAAAATGAAAACTGACCTGCGAGTATATGTTACAGAGTTTAAAACGGCATTAGCCCAATGTAGGATTATGCAGGATAGCGAAGCCACATGGCTTTTTATGGAAGGACTGGATCCGAAACTGAGAAAGAGAATAGTTTAGACCCAAAGAGAGCCAGATTCATTACGGGGTGCTAGTACCAAAGCTTTTATCACGTGGGAAATTTCCCGGGTACTAAATGTACAAAATTGGCAGGAGAAAAGAGAGGAAGACCGTACCAATAGGAATAGGGAATCAACTTCAAGATGTGGGAATGAAAGGCTAAGTAATTGCGGCATCCGCCACATACATTTAATCAGTTATAAGATAGGATGAAGATTTTACCACTTCATCGCCTTAAACGTGAATACATAATTTTCAGAATGTCAGGCATTTACCAAAATCATTCTATTAACTATAAAATGTCATTCTGATATCTGTGGCACTAGCCGCAGACCCCTGATTGATTATTAAAAAGTATGAAGATTTTATGTAACAAATGGAATTGTAGCGTAAGTGGATAGTAAATGAGTAATGTTTATTCATGTTAATTAATGCTAGGTTACGTAATTAATGTTTAAGTTAAGTAATTAGTATTTAGGTTAAGTAATTATACCGTAAGTAAGTAGTGTAGTAATGAAAGTGAGTTAATGAAATGATGTATGTTAGGACTAAGTTAAACCATGCGGAAAGTAGTTACGGAATAGCCCGGGTAGTAGCGGAAGGTAGGACACGACTTGACTAGGCCTGTATTTGAATACGCACAAATACAACCGACGTTGACGAGCAACCAAGAACATTGACAAGTAACATACTCGTAGAAGTAAACGCAGAATCGGAGCTAAAAGGGGAGTGAGTAAAGTCGGTCTTTTCATTCTAGTCTTTTCTACTGACAAATATTTATATGCAATTAGGCAAGAAGATATGTTTTAATCTAACTATCATAGTCTAACTTATTTTAGCATGCTTAATCTTCCAATATTCCCTCGATTAAATATTACCCGACATTTATTGTTTGCCTGTTCTTAAATTCCTTCGTTGCTGCTTGAAATTGTTTGTCACAATCTCTTCAATCGTTCACTTATTGTCGCACGTAAAAATTCAACTCTCATCTACACTGAAGAGCTTATCTCTTACATTCGCTCCTTATAAAACAACAGAGATAACTCAAAATATCTCAATCGTAACATTTTACCTCTATCATCTCAATTTTATATATAAATTTTTAAAAATGTCTGACAGTTACCATAAACATTTTATGGTAAATAAAACATGATTGTAGCACCTGCTACGAACATATAATTAATAATAAGATGTTTTGAGGACTCCATGTAACAGTGGTTTCACCTCCTCATAGTCTTAATTTTATAAACATATAAAATTCTATGTTTTATTTATTTTAGTAACTTGCAATAAGTGTGCTGCCACCCAAACAAAATGACGTCAACGTATCTGAGTTGACGCGGATTAATTGAATAATTAAATTATAATAATTAACACGGAAAGTTAATCCATAATTATATCTAATTAAATTAAATGATGTTATATTGATGCATATCATCATAAATTATAATACCTATTAACCACATTGCGCTATAATTAATTAATGTATTAAGTTGCTGTGGTAACTTGTTGTTTATACTTGTTAATTCACAACGTAACTAATTATATGAGAGTGAATGTTAGCAATTAACTAGCTTCTGCGCGGCTTGTTAAATATTAATTATTTATTTGTTGATTATGAGTAATTAGGTCACATTATTAATTTGAGTAAACAAGCAGTTTTGCCAGCATCTAAATATATATATTTTAATGTCTGTACTATAACAGATATTAGTTAATTGAAATATAATTAAATAAACTAAAGATATATTTAGTAAAATTAATTAGTAGAATCGGCTCTACTTCATAGATGAAATTTAATTTAGGCGCTTAATTATGTAATTACTACTCGCTACCGTATCTAGTCTAACGGGTTGCGATATATCGTGTTAACTATTGTGTAACCTATTTTTGAAGGCAAAAATGTTAATAGTTGCGTTATTACACCTTTCGAAATTTTGGCAGCGTCACTCCACCAAAAATATACAAAATATTAATGAATTAAATATTGGTGGCTTCGAATGAAGCCTGATGGGATAAATCCTCACATGAAATAAATATAGATTAAAAGGCACTAATAAAAGTTAAATATTAAATTCCCGTGTACATTTAAAAAGGCTCCAAGGTACGCCTAACCTATAGCCAAACTGGCAGAAATTGGTTTTTATTGTGAATATATTGCTGACGGACGTCAGGATATTTTAACTAACCTATCTATTCTAATGATTTAAATTCCCTACTCTAAAAGCTCCCTAACCTGCTGAGGCTGCTGGCGGAGCGGAGTGGAGGCTGCTGTTGGTCTGCTGCAGGCTCCTAAAGCCCTAACCTACTCGGCTTGGAGTCTGTGGATCCTTGCTGAAAGTTGCGGCCTAACCTTTGCTTACTTGCAGAAACTGCCGCGTTGTGTCTGACAGGAGAAGTTGCGGAAGTTAAAAGATGAAGAGGAGCCCTACAAGGTTCCTTTGGTAGGCGCGCAACTACAGCTAAGAGCTACTCTAAGTGATCCCTAACTTACTGGATCAGTGTAAAAGAGGAAAGAGGGAAAGATGAAAATACAAAAATGTGTAAAAAATAGTAACTGTTGGGTAGGCAACAAAAAGAAGAAAAGTTGCACCGGAAATAAAATGAGGCTCAACGCCCGTAGTGGGGGTGAGCCTTGTAGGGGAGCCTTTAGGCCCAGGATTGGGCAGACATTGAACTTGGTTGAAAGTTCAAAAGTAAAGCACACCAAAAGATATGCGATATGTCAAAAACACTCACGATGCTCACACACACTCAATAATAAATAAATAATGGCTTCGAGTGAAGTCTAATATCAAAAATGACAGTTGCAAAAAAATGATGCTGCAAAATGACGAAGACACAAATTTATCAACTTTGCAAAAACTTGACCACGGAAGTGGCTAAGCAACCACTATGGTTCTAAAACGAACCCATGTAAATATTAGTTAATAAAAATGTATGTATAAAGGCCACAAAGGCCAAAATAGAGATGTTGATGTTTTAGCATCAACTTTAAAATAACAAAAATGGAAGTTAAACATCTAAAACAAAAATAAACTATCATGCATAATAAATCATAAACGTAGGAAACCGAATTAGGCCCAAATGGGCCCAAAATAGTAAGTTCAAAAAATTGAAATTGAAAACGGCAACACAAAAGTGATGCCTCAAAATAAAAATGTGAAATTTTGTAGGAAATTGACACGGATGTGTAACTTCCCGAATATATGAAAATAAAATTATTAGTGACTCTAAAAGTCACAAAAAAAGCTAATAAGATAATAATAAAATGAAAAATAAAACTTACATCAACTTCAGTGTGGTGGTACGGTTAGCCAAAGTGCCCTTGCAGCCTCTCTGGAAGTTGATCTGTAAGCAAATAAACATTAATAAACTTCCAATAAAAAGAATAAATGTTGTATTTAAATAAAAAGGAACTTACCTGTAACAATTTAAATAAGTAAAAAGGAGTTTTAATGCTCCAAGTAACATTTCAAATTGAAATCAGTTCGGAAAAAACCGATGGTTGCAAGGCTATTTTAGGCCAAAAAGCGGTGAACGTTAGTTCGTCCGCCAAATCTCTACACATTCAACCCAAACTTAGTAAGGATAAATGATATGTAAATTAAAATATAACCTGAAGCGGAGAGGCAGATAAAATACCTCTTTCCTGATCAAGTAAGAACATGATTTTTGCAAAAAGTGGGATTGCTCATCCCATATCATACATGAAATTTTCAATAAAATGTAGATTGTACTAACGACTACGCTTCTATAAATTCTTACCTGGATGTGTAGATTCCATCCAGGTCAAATCGAAAGGTTTTCGCTTCCGTGAATGGAACGCATATGTCGAAATTCTGTACTTTTGTCGCTCAACTTTCTTTTCCCTCGCTGGAAAAGAAGTCGGCAAGTGGCGCGGCCCAGGAAGCCCCGCGTGTCAAAAATACGCATTGAAATTTTTATTAGATAGTCAGCAGCTTCGCATAATTTGCATGATTCTTTCTCTGGTTGAAGATGCGCAAATACCATCCCACTAAGCAGGTATTTTGACGTGATTAGAAATTTTGTTTTAAAAAAGAAAACACTTAATTCAAGCAGTATGATATGATTAATAAGTAGTAGCATTATTTATCTGAATAAATAGAATAGCTGATGCATTGATAGATACCTCTTCTCCATGAAAAGAGTCATAAAATATATTTATTCATACTATGCTACATTCAAGTTATTTGATGCCAAAGTGTATTGTCAACACCTTTATTCAGTGATAAATTTGAAGAGAATAGGAACATACGGTACTCTCTATGAGTTCAAAGTTTTGATGTACACTAGAATATTTTTCAATAAAGGTATTATCTTATTTGTGTGTTTTACTACTAGTTATAATATGATCGGTATAATGCGTCTCAATTTATTGCTCACACTGCATTAGAAAGGGACGAGTAGTCCTTTTGTAATGGAGCGAAAATAAGATAGCGCAAGACCTGCGCACAGGATCTAAAGATAGCAACCGTGTGATACTCTCACACGATTGACACAACCAGAATGCTCAACGAGAGTATTAGTGTGTGTGTGAGATTAAGTTTAGTTAAGTTTTTCTAAGTTTAAGTTTTTAAGTTCTTAGTTTTTAATAGTTTTCAATGATCTATTAAAAAGATACATTTTCGTAGTTACCTATGACTTCTACTAGGTGAAATGTAATTAAGAATACTTATTACAGTATGCCGTAGAATATCTCAAGTAGAAAATATTATGATGAAAAGTATTTTTACATTTTGTGTTTCACACAAGTTCCGATAGAAATGTACTATCGAATGTTTTATCATTGTGTATTCATCATAAGGCTCATGTGTGTAATTGTATCCTTTTCTAGTATATGGTTTTCGTCAATGAGCGAGAAAAAGAACTTACATAGGAATTATTAATGTAGTGTGCGTCTACACACTTAAGAAAGAGAGTGAGTGGCAATGTAATGCAATTGTGAGATGAGAGCTCTCCACATTGGGTATCTGTTGCGGTTATGAAACAGAGCGCATGGTAGTAACTTGAGATTCGTAGAAGTCAGACCTTAACCTTGTTAAGTCGTTACGACAGAACCAGAGGGAGAGACGAATAATACCTGAGAGTATGTCAGACCCATAGGTTGACTACATGTAGTAGTGAAGGTGAATAAATGTTTTGATTGAGAATCAGAATCGAGTTTGGGCTGTCGACGCCCATAAGTTACGAGATTATTATTTTAGCAAGACCACTCTGAGGTTGATGTGCTTAGTTGCTCTAGTTTTTCGTTATTCTAATTCTATATTCGATAGAAGGTTATTAAAAGATAAACGAATGAACCTAGTGAGATATATTTATAGAAAATAAGTATATCCATGCTCTCAAACTATCAACAATCTAATAGTGTAAAAGCAATACGCTATTGATTAGAAGAATCGTGTAGCCGGAGTCGATAGATCTCGACTGGCAAATCTTAGGGATAAAATACTACTTTAAAAAAGCCCTAGATTACAAGCTTTTGTCAAATCCATCTAGTACGTAAGTCCAGCTATTGAGAGTGCCTTCTGCGTAGGAAAATCTTGTTTATGTAAGATTAGTACTTAAATTAATCCATTCCCTCATCACATACAAATTTTCATACATTGTTATAAATCTACCGGAGTCTTCATTGGCTGGCAGAATGTAATCTAGGGTTTTTTTAGAAAGTAGTATTTTATCCCCTAGATTTGCCAGTCGAGATCTATCGACTCCGGCTACACAATTCTTCCAATTAATAGCGTATTGTTTTTATTTACACTATTAGATTGTTGATAGTTTGAGAGCGTGGATATACTTATTTCTATAAATATATCACACTAGGTTCATTCGTTTATCTTTTTATAACCTTCTATCGAA
>JADAQX010000840.1:0-22374 GCA_015476325.1 Cardiosporidium cionae
ATACACTTCCACTTCCGATCATGTTCATCGTTTGTTATCGTTGTTAAAATAATCAATTGCGCTTGCTCGCCGTAATGCTTTCCCCGATATGTAGTTCACGCCCAAATTGTCCGGGCATATCAATTTTAATAGTTACCAAGGAACATTCAACTGTTAGTAGCTTTTTTGAACACTTACAGAAAAAATTGAAAAGACAGGGAAGAAATAAAAAAAGTTTACTAGATGCCACATACAAGCGTCTTTGCATCGTTTTACCAATATAATTTTTTTATGCATAGTCTAATTGCCTCATGTTAAAATTTCTGAACCAAACTTGAATATGCAAATATTACTGGAAGCAAAGAAAGTGAACAAGTGAAGTATCTTTTTATAAACGTAAATTTAACTCTGAGTTTTTGCATATTTCAATTGTTGCTGTTTGTAGAAATATTATACAGCTTTTTTCGAATTTTTTACTAGAAAAGATTTTATCGGAGTATGGCAATGATCTCAAGCCGTGTAAGTGCAACAGTAAACGATTGTTTTTATATCTTTCTGAAGAGATGCATTTAGAATTTGTTTTTAAATATCAGGTCTTACTCGAACATACTTTTGATAGGAAGCATCTACTATGATCCTAAACCTAAATATGAATAATACATTAAAAATAGTAGTAAGAGAGTGTTCTCGTATTGATTCAATAAATTTCTCCTCTTGTTGCAAGCACATTGGCATTGCACTGTATTTACATCACCCTGTTTAAAATAAAAGTAGAAATATGTTTTGAGAACTCTCATACAATACGTTTAAAGGAGAATATTTTCATGGCTGTTTCATCGTAACAGTAATTGAAGTGTTTGTAGTGTTGAATAGAAAAAATTGAAAAATGCGTCAAGACTTTTTCATTGAAACCAAGTTGTATTGAGCTGACAGCACTGTATTCAGTATAGAGATAGTGCCTATGCATTGATCCAGCTGGTGCAACTGTGTTAGACCTATCATACAAATTTGATAAGATAATTTAAAAAGTGTTTAATGTACAGAAATGAGTAAGGATTGCGGGTACAATGATTTAAACTGCCATCTAGTTGTCTTTCTGTACTCCCGCAAGCAGAGTTACACTTCATAAAGAATGCTCCCGAAAAAGCGAGGAAAAGTATGCATTGAAGAGAGATGAAGTATTCATACATAGCTTACGAAAAACTTTTTGTCGAAATTGCACTCAAGTTTCCTTTTTACAAGATAAAAATAACAAAACAGTTGGTGCAAACGCCATGGATGCATAGTTAAGCATAATTAATGGAATAAGACCATTCTAAAGTTTAATTCATGGTCAAAAACAGGTCATGAAACGTCTCCAGACTAAGGCAAGTGATTCCAGTCAACCTCAAACAAGAGCAAATTCGTTTTCAACAGCTTGACTTGCTTATCGGCCTGTCACGTCACATCTCATTGATCTAATATAATATAACTACATCAAACTTGATTGTATTGCTACATTAATTACAGTCTTGCTCATAATAGCAATAGAACTTTTGGAACGATTAATACTCCGTAGCCAAGGTAGCAGCCTTAAGAATAGTCCTTCATTGTTTCTAGTGTGGTAGATTCTGTGCGCCTCTCTTTTTCTAACTATGTTCAATTGACACATTTCATAAATGACGAAGATTGCGGTAGACAAAGGGGCTTTTATTGCGGCTGGCAGAAAAAAATGAGTCGAAAAAACTTTCTTTTAGATGTTTCATCATTTCACTCAGAATATTTCAATGCAAATTCGGACAATGAGAAGTCAAACAGCATTTTAGCTGCGAGGTATTATAGAGTAACCTGATTATCTTGACATGTACCCTGCAAAGATAAAGCTGCTACATTTTCTTTTGTTGAAATACGAAAGAACCAAACTAGTTGTAAATTTCAAACCATTAAGACATAGGGCAGGTGCTTAATCTTTTGTATGCTACTTGTAAAATAAAAGAAATCATAACCTGGTTCAACGAAACAAAAAAAAGCAGATTCGACTACTGGTTAGCTTTTGGTTTGTTTCTTATCTTACACTAAGCTTTATTTTAAAGAAAAACTAACAGCATTAGCTACCTGTAAATTATACGGAATGGAACGAGTTAAAGGATTAGTATTCTTGGAGTCATATCATTGCGTTTTTTACTTTGGCACTTCATGATTTTTCTGCTTGATTTTTCGGTAGATAGAATTATGTAAAAAGATTTACCACTTTCTAACCAGAGGATAAGTTGGGATGATGACAAGTGCAAGCAGCACCTATCTCGGATGCATAAATATAATTTTAAAGTATAAGAAAGTAATTTATTTCAATCAATGTTTTCGCTCTTTAGCATTTTGGGATCACCAAAACAAGAGTAAAACTAAGAATAAGTATTGCTGTAATTTCTGTTTTAATAAGCCACTTAGCATTAACTACATTAAACTTTTTTATTCAAGTATTATGTAAAATAATTAAATATCAACAACTTATAATAGTATCGATCAAAATATTCCACTCGATTTATGACTCTACTCCACACTGAATTTCGAATAAAAACGAATAAGAAAACGGTTAGAATGCAGAATGTGAATGTATCAAGCGATCAAGGCGGTAAATTACCAGCAAACCCCTTTTACTAGAAAAACTTTTTATAACGCTTCTTCCATTTTTGTTCTACAACACATCATGATAAGCCTCACTTATTTCTAGAATGTCTCATTGAGTCATTCTATATTTCATGCTTAGTGAAGGGCTTGGCCAATTCATGGCAGTAATCGTTTCTAAAAAGCTAATGAAGACTTTTGTCGCATGACATATCAGCAAAAAACATATGAAAGCATTACATTACAATTTTATATGAACCACAACATACACTCATTCGCATGGTATGCATACTCATAATTTTCTTGGTTTTGTAAAAGTGATCGATATTGAACTAAAGAAAACATAAGCGTTGAAAACTTACGACTAAACCATGATATGCATGGCACAAAAAATGAAATGGATGACACTTATTACTTTTCTTATACCGAAGGAATGAGTAACAGAAAAAAAGGGAAAACGGGTTCTTATAAATTGGTGCTAAATTAATGTATTGTTTGATCTTTTAACATGCGAAAATCCGAGGTTACTCTAAAGCTACTATCGTGTCAGAGAAAAGTCTTATTCGGCAATACATACACACATCATTAGTTTTATAGTTACCAACTGAGTGAAATGCAAGTTTCTAAATACTCAAGTCTGATTACACATGTTTAGTTTGAGGTTTACTTCTTGCTTTAAATATCCAGTCATTACAAACAATCGTTAAAATAGAGTTTCTTGTTGCTCATTGAAAAGACTTTTAGGTGCTTTTACTACATTCTTATGTCAGGGCGTCAAAGTGAATTAATTTGGAAACAAGGGATGGTTCTAACTACTTCATTGAATACTCGGGTTGCAATACAGATCAAAAAATTCAAGAATAAAAAGAGGGGTATTGTGGATATTTTTTTTAGTATTCTTACTGTATTACTATACCAAGATATGATTCGTCATGTTTTAGTGCCGCATATTCTAAGCAATTGTCGAATATCGTAGGTGGCTTTGAGTGTACCCGTAATCTTGAATACAAATTTTTCTCGAACGCTGTGTTGTCAACTTCCCGTACTTTTAATGGGTGTGCCAAAAAAATTATATGGATTCTTCCTTTATTAGGCTAATTCATATTTTTACATCCAGAGATAAATTCTTGTTAAATGAGCGTATTTTCATTTATATGTTCCTGAAATAATCAGTCAAGCTACATTGGTACGTTTGTACTTCATAGTTTGTACATGATTATGCAAAGACCCACCTATCACTTGACGAGGAGTTTAGCATTGGCGATTCAATAAAATAAAAACTACTGCACTCGACACTCCTATGCTAAAGAGTAAGAGCTGTCTTGGAAGCGTTGCAACTTTAGGCCATCCGATGGCATCTGTCTATTTTCAAATGTAGGCTGTACCATTGCCTTTTATATCACTCTTCTAGAACTCGGTGTATCTTTGAGAGAACTGGGGAAGAATTTTAATTTTGGGGAATTTTATTTTATTGCGTACTGCTAGGGAGGCATCGGATTTTGTCTAGTCGTGCTTTTTTTTGCGCATCCCTATCAACTATAATTGTAGCGCTAAAATTTATGATTCACTACGTTGAAAATTCTCCATTTGAGATGAATGTTAACTTGGTAAACAATTTTTAGTTTCATGCTTTTTGCCCAAATATTTTCGCAAGCATAGTTTTTCAACTGTAATGTAATAATCTAGTAAGATGACCCATGAAGTTAATTATAGCATTCCAAAAAAATATTGCATAGGTGAAAAATCTGTTTCAAGTAGTTTGCGTAGCTGGGTAGCAGTTACAACGCACGCACAACAGTCACTTAGGATGTGAAAGCAAACTGTAATTTCCAGTATTCCAATTACGTCGATCACTCAAAAAATGCACTGCGAGATATTCATCTGTTACACCAATCATTTTCCTTGTCAATGACAATCAATTGACATACCTTTTGCCCCCTTATTTTCTTTGTGAAGAGAGCTTTTTCGGGGCACATTTGTAGGCTGGACATTTGTCCAAACTTGTATCTTCTGCTAGGGCAAATTCTAGATTTTCTTTCCACGAAAAACGATTAGAAGCTCGTTTTTTGGTGGAACTCCCTTCTAATCACGTGAACATTTCTACTAACAGTTGCAATGTCTTTATGCTAAGAGTATAATTTAATTGTTGCTAATATATGCAGTAAGTTTCCGTCAAATATTGAATTACCGTTATGTGCCCCCTTGCATGTGAGAACCAAATGCCCGTTAGGGCAGTAGCTGCTGAAAATAAAGGAAAAGAAGCGTTAAGAATACGAAACCTCTATAAGATTAGGCAACGGGAGAACCGCGCGGTTTTGTTTGAATTGGCTGTCGAAGAAGCAATCCGTCGAGAAAAGAACCCATCGAGATCAAATGTTACGTTCAGAGTTTTCTGCGATACGAAATATGGACAAGACGTATTTCTTGTTGGATCAGAAAGCTTCTTGGGGAAATGGAATCCAGACAAAGCCATTCCGCTTTCTTGGAGGCCTGGAAATGTATGGGAATGCTCTATTCCTTTATTGAACAAGTTGAAAATTTGGGAATTTAAATTTATTATAAAGGAGCATGGACGTGTTGAGTGGGAAACTGTGCATAATCGCATACTGAGTAGTGTAAGTTTACTTGAAGGGAGCGGCATAGTAGAATACCGATGGAATGTTTTGTAATGTCCACCTCTATTTTATTCAAGTTTAGCTAATAATGCAAAAAGAGCCATGGTAACAGCAATAAATATAAACATTTTATACGGCTACCTACCATTTATAGCAGCCTTGTTGCAGAGTTTATATATATGTGAAAAGTATGCTATTTTTCGCGAAATCGGAATAAAAGTAATACAATATTTTTGATAGATGCGAAAAAAATATGTCTTACTATATTTGAAACTGAATAGATGCTTCTTTTTTCTTGTACATGCTATAGTGGCATTCTACAAAAACTAACTATTTTGAAGGCGTACAGTTCATTTTTTGGCGGTGTGATATGTAATTGCTGTCAAGTACAGAGTACTGTGAGCGCAATTAAGCACTCTAACTACCTGCTACAAAGGACGCAGACGCCTTACTGCGAAAGATGGAATAGGGAATATAGAATTCGATATTTTAATACTAAACTAGGTCCATGGATCTCAGTATTTTTCTAAGAGCTGTTTTTAACATGTTATTATATTTCTCCAAAATGTCATCTTCCGAAAATACAAGTTAGGAAAAAACTGCTAGCTCAATCTATACACCGAGTTTTACCAAAGTAGTAGCTATCTTACAAAGCTTCAAGTTGTTTGAAAGCGTAGAACATTATCAAATTGAAGAATGCTCATAATACATACAATCCATTTGCAGAAGTACAGGCGAAAATAGTAGCAGCTAGGAGACTATATCAAAAGATGCTTTAAAGAAGAAAAATCGAACCTACAATGCAAATTTTTCATGAAAAAAGAATTACAAAAAATGGTTAGACAAAAAATGTTATTCTAACACTGACTTAAGACATTCTTTTCACATGAACAGCTCACTTCCGTCTCAAAGGATCGCTTGTTGCATCAAAAGGGGAAACAGCGCCAGGGGACTGGAAGATGATGAGAACTACAGAAAGGTTGTCTAATAATAAAATAGTAGCAACGTATCTTTTGTTTTTACTCCAAAATTTCTATTCAAATTTTCCACAAAACAAACAGCAGGCACAATGGAAATGCTAAACTCAAAAATTAACCAATCCTTTACCAAATGATTTTCTCTGGTAGGCTAATTTGCACAAGGATTCAGCTGCTTCATTCGGAGTAACACCGCTAAATAATGAACAGAAATCATTAAAAACAGTTCCATTATACGCAAGCAATAAATTTCTCATAAGAATCACTATGTTTATTACATTCGAAGCAAATTCCGGACATGTTTGACGACCTCTTGACAATCCATTACATCAAAAATGCCATCACAAGCCAAAATCATAAATTCATCGTCTGATTACAAAAAAATGATTACAGAGAAAGTTACAAATACAAGGATTACAGAGATAGTCACAGAAAAAGAAAACAACCCTATATTCAAGGCTATTCCTGTACCACTCCGTAAAATTTCTTCTGATATTTCTGGTACACTGGATAATCCAGGTAATTTTTCACCATTAGATTTAAAATTTCCAAAGGCTCTAGAAACTCCTAGAACTCTAAGATAACAAAGAAATACAACACAAACCTTAAAACAGCGACCATACATGCCAAAATCATGTTTCAAACATCAAAACAAAGATGCAGAAAAAGCCAAAGTTACATCGCTAAATAGATTCATAATGCTGTAATTTTTACGTAATACAGAGTCAAAGAAAGACAATTTCTGTGGACAAGTCAATCTTTCTAGAACTTACCCCCCGAGATAACCATCAGGATCAAAATGTCCATTTGCTTGCGATACTCGCAAGACCTCCTCTTTGCTACAACTTCGATGATCGTTTGTGATTAAAACGTTTCTTCCACCGCGACATAGCAAGCAACGGCTGACAATTAAATATACCACTTGTTATAAAATAAAAAGCAAACGTTTATTGAGGACTCCCATCATCAAAAAGCCTCTACTAAAAGTGCATCTATGCAAACATTTATTTGCGCCAGAGAGCTAGAGTACCTGTCTCCAATATTTGCAACATACAAAACGTTGTCGATTACCAAACAAATGCAAGCAGTGGAACCACTAGAAAATTGTGACTGCACAAATCGAACAGGCACGGTAGCACAATTATTTGACATAAATTATAGACACGAGAGAACAAAGGATAAAACAAAAAAAAGCATCAAAAATAACTAAAAAGGTATAATGTCGGTGTACTTCCAGGTAAGTAAATAGATAATAATACATACAGCTTCTTCTGTGAGGGAATCAGAATTTTTCAGTACGTCAGTGCGAAGTTGCTCATCCGTATAGCTGAATCCAATGGCAATTGCCTGAGGTAAATCTACGATTTTACCAAAAATAGCATGAAATTTACAATTGCAAAAAGTCAATACATACACGAAATGGAAAAGCTAATGCATCTATTCAAGAGTTATTCGCTTTCTATGAAAAGAAACCTTTTCCACTTTTACTGAGCGCTCCATAAATATTTCTGCACAAGTTTTCCATCACAAATTCAACTGCTTCTTCTCCATTGTGGCCATCAAAAACCGCAAAATACAACATCTGCACAAGAACGTACAGAATACATGCTAAAAACATCCCCGCCAAAAAGTAAGGCAATCATGCAAGGATTTAGAAGTTAGTATATCAACAGGAAAAAAATGAAGCTTAGCATAAAAGCACCTTTGAGTCTGTCAACGACTCTCCAGTGCAAGATTTCTCCAAGTCTAACATAACACATGTGCGGTCTTCGTTATAGGCTCTGCAGCCACGTATACTGTGACTTCCGCATTTTATATTATCTAGAAGTAATGTGTACATATAAAAAGTATTACCTATGTAATAACATTGCTTAACAATTTATGGTTATGCTAGATCACGTAAATGAATAACAAGCAAAACCTTATTATGAAAAGATGAGTGTAACATATCATTCCAAAGTGTTTTTTTAACAAATTTTAAGAAAAAATTAGAGAAAAAACTTTCCCTGCACATGTAACGTGTATTTAATACCAAAAAAGTTCACTGGAGCAGGAATCTTCGCAACTCCATCATCACTGGACAACGAAATAATATTGGTATCATCACCGGCAATTTCGTAAGTCTGTGTATTGGACGTATATGCGTCCAAAGTAAAAGCGTTTGAGGGCATAATAGAGCGGGGGAGATAAGACAGTAAGAAATGTAAGACTGATTAGTAGAGATATACGTAAATCATATAATTTCCAAGGCTTAATCGCAATTTATGTGCGGTTTCTGAAAAAGGAGATAGCATATTTTAATTAAATTTAATGCCTAGCAATACGAAACACTATATTCCATTTCAAAATACACGAAAAAGATTCCATGCAAAATTTCATTGTTCACTTCTGTCTTTCAAATGTTTAAGGCGAAATAACCGATATGTACCCACAATGACAAGCAGAGCAAAGAAAGAGGTTACTTAGACAAATAGGTACTTTGACGAAGCAAATAAATTGGCGCAATCGCCATCTGTTAAGAGCGGATGAAATAGCAAGCTAAGTCGTTTTCAATTCCTCGTTTTAGCGATATGCAAGTACAAAAAACGCATCCGATAGTGTTTGCAGTATATGATAACACTCGAAAATACATGCAAACTTTGTATCTCAATAAATAAAAGCCACAATTAATCCACAACCACGCTATACATCCGCGAATATAATTTATAAGTACTTTCTACCGTAAAGAAATACAAAAGCATGATTGATTCGCTTTCACAAAAAGTGCTTACATTGTGTTGCATAGAGAACTAACGTCTTAACATTCGTTTGTAGAGAATGTTTCTACCATACTATAGAATTAAATTTTACTGATTTGGTGCTTAGCTTAAGGCATGTAAATGTATTAGACACTTTTGATGATTCTCTCACTCTTAGAAATAATTTTTGACTGTAAGGTAGCACATTCCATGCCTTTCTTATGAAAAAATTGCTAGCAACGAAAGAAAACTTGGAATCATTCCGACTGTTGTGCAGATGTTCTACCACTCCATACCAAGGCAAAAGCACGCTAATCCTCCCATTTAGTCACTAGGGTGAATCCTACTCCACATCAAATATAAGCCGGAAATCAATGTGTCATTGTTTTCTGCAGTTCGAAGTGTATATTTGATGAATTCGCTATCAGGAATGGCACTTCAAAAGAAGGTAATTTATCAGTAAATGTAGCCTACGAAGGCTCAAACGACAGGCATGAGTCAAAATTACACTTAATTCATTCTCTCTATAAAAAGAAATTGAAACTTGTAGTTTCAAAATGTTTCAATATGCGAGCCAGTCACTGTTTCAGCAGCAAGCAGTGGTTAAGTGGTAGCTGTTTCCTTGAGTAACAAAATGTCCAGGGTTTCGTTCGAATGAAGAGTGGTAATCAGCTTCTAAATCCTGAAAACGGAGCAGGACACATCAATGTTGCTCCAAAGTTTAGGTTATTCTCAGACCCATTTAATTGGATTAGCTATGGCAAGAAGCAAGGAGGACGAAACCAAGACAGCTTTACGTTTTGAAACATCAAGTCTCGAATAACATGATTCATTTGATAAAAAGTGTAATTACATTTGGGTATTGAAGTAGAAAACACAGAATTTGAGCGGCTTGTCAAAAGAAATCACGCATATCAAGGAAAAAGTCCTTTGGACAAAAAAAGAAAGACATTATTTATATATCAGGTCATCTTCCAGCGCAGAAAAGCTTAACAAATTTACGAAGACTGCGCAGTTCCCTTGTATTTTTATACTACATCGTAGCAGCAGCGGATAGTAGTGCAGTTAGCGCGTAGACTGAGCGTTTCCTATTTCTTTCCTTTCCATATGAACTAGCGTGACTTCCCTATTTTACCCTATATCAAATCGAAGCAGAAAATTTTCTCAGCGCGTAGTTTGTAAGGTAGCAAGTACATTCAGAATCTGTTCATCATTATTAAGTAATCAAATCACCAGACTTGCTTGTAACACTTTAGCTTATCAAATAAGCATTAGCTAAACTGAGAGCTCAATTTATTTGCTGCATCTTTGCAAATTCACCCTTAGGAAAATAGCATAGCATTACTACCTAGACAATATTGCAGCAGCAGAGTTACTGCCGTAAGAAATCACAATATATTCCTGTATATGCGCTATGACACATTACCTTGTGTGTGTTCATCTCAACCGATTTTCATGAGTACCGCAAAACCATTTTCTAGCGAAAGCAATGCTTGGAAGACAATAAGTTTTTATTCAATAACGATACTTATGTAAAGCCAAGTTATACTTTGACATAATACTTTACGTTGAAATTTACTTCAACAAGTATTAACTACATCAATACTTTTTTAACTGCATTTTTCTTACTTTAGCAAAATCGTTAGTGCTTATTGTTGTGGAGCAATTCACGTTCAATAATTTCAATTAAGGACCAGTGTATAGCAAGCTTTGCTTTACGTAATTCTTAAATCCCAAAAAACTTTCCATCTTGGCAGCTGACAGTTGTTTTCCAAACTGAAATTTCTGGCTGACAAATCTTTCCAACCTCCCGCGAATGCATAAGACTAATTGATACTGTTTTGCCAACTTTAAACATTCGAAAATAATATTATATACCTTTTCTCCAACTGGTTATGCATAAAAGCCCTGCTTACATGTTGACGCAGTATTCGAGAAAGTGCAATAGATTAAATATACAAAATTTTACTACAACTTCATTTTTACGAAAAAAGAAAATACTGCGAAATGTTTATGGATTACTGATATGCAAAAAGCAATTTTCAAGTTCACAGTAATCCTGTAAGCTATAATGAAAACCTCATTTTGGTTTGCGCGCAAACCAATTTGATGTGACGAAAAATAAATTCAAATTTACATTACAAAAAACTACAAAAATTAAATTATAACTGCATGAAAACCTTGGCAATAAAAGCCCAATTGAAATTAAAACTTTTTATCGAGTCCTGGTAGCATCGATTGTCCTCACTACTACACTATTTCATCCTATAAATTTGAATACACCCATATGGCTTCTTTACAAATCTAAAATAAAAACGGATATGCTGAAAGATTAAGGCAAGCAGGGAACTACAAAACGCCTGACAGCCAGCTAAATTATTATACCTAACATATTGCCAAAACAAGAACAGAAACACAGATCAACCTCTACTGGGAAATGGATTCCAGCCAAGAACATGTTTAAAACTGGGAAAATTCATCTCTCAAGCAGATCTTGACTTCAATGCCAATATTTCTTGAAACCATACAAGTACCCAAATCCAGCATGAACGACGGAACAAATTATAAAAAAAAGTAAAAAATATTTTTTCTTTTGCATTAAAAAGTCATGATCGATATAAATTGAAAATATTTGAAAAAAAAATGTACACAATCAAGTGGCATATCAAATGAAATAAATAGAACATCAGAGTGTTAAAATAATCAAAAATTTAAGATTAAAACCAAGTACCAAAGGTGTCAGTTTGGTACCCAGTATGCTTCACGTAATTCTTTACGCATCAGTAAATTAAAATCAATAAATTTCCAAGCATTTTCTTCGGTTTCATCTAAGGAACTAAGAATCGTACGTAAACGGTCACCAAAGCCTAAATTTTCCTTAAAAAGACAATAATACATAACAGAATCGTTAAAACTTTCAATATTCATAACAATTTGAGAAACGAGTCAACATTAGCAAGAGCGGGTGCTATGAAATGCTTACGGGAGGATATGAAAGGCTGTCTGTAAGATTAGACATATTGTTGCCATAAGTCTTATAAGAAGAAGTTACAGAACTCTTGAGTGGAGAGCCTAGATAATTGCCTCCATTGCTAGAGGCATTTCTATAGGCCAATTTATGATTGATGTCAACATCCCTCAGCTCATCCCAACCGTGCTAAAAAAAAAAAAATTAATTCATTTCAAGCTTTTTAACTTAGTACAGATGTAGCATCAAAGCTATACCGCGCTTCTGCAATTATTTCCAGCTAAGCATTTCCCTATCATCCACTTTTGACAGACTGATGTTTTAAACATTTCTCTGAAAACAAGAGCATTTACCAAGAACATGCTTACCAATCCCTGTCAAGCTTCAAAAGATATGGTAAAGTAACGAGAATTTATTGAGAAAACAATCTCGTATCTTTCAAAATATGTTTTATATAGCATGAATCCCCTCACCTAGTAGCACGTAATTCCATAGGGAAATGAGCATAACCACACTCTACATTAGAACAAAATCCATCTCTCATTAAGCTTTTACAAAATTTAGTCTTTGATAAGTCTGGTAGGGGCCTATAAAGCATAAAAAGGTATATAAAAATGCTACATTTTATTCATTACTTGACCGATCATACAAACATAGGACTAAATTACCTCCCGAAATATCAAAAGTAGTGCCTGCAGGCACGACTTACCTACCGCAATTCATATTCGGAATGAGCAAACAAACAGAAAGTTCCTCGCTCGCAGCTACCTTTGCGGAACCAAGGACACATTTTCGTCTAAGTCATACACAAAAAGCAATACGAATAATGCAAAACTTTGATTCAAACCTAAACAGCAACAGTAGCAAATGAACAATACAACATTTTAGAAAAATCTAATAACATGATACTTCATTAAATTCCTTAGTATAAATCGTAACATTGACGCCATCAAGAAATTTTTTACTTTAAAAAATTGCTGTTTCCGAGGCCTTCCGCGAATAAGCTCCCACTTTTCATGTTCTAAATTTGCATAATTCGTAAGAACCGAATCAAGCGGAGTAGTTTGTGGCTTCAACAGTATGCTGGCATCACTCTCGTATGACGACCATTCGTCCAATATTTCTTTTTTTTCCAAGCAAGTTTTCATCGATGCCATCTAAAGGTTCACGTGCTCTGGTAAGCTATACCATGCGTTTCGAGCGCTAGACAAGTAAAACGAAAAATGATACAACGAACGAATTTATTCTTTTACAATTTCCGTATTACTTCTCGGTTTTACATTAAAACACAGTATTGCATACGTTTAAGGGGAAGAATTCATTAAATCATGACTGCCACAATAGAGCACTTAGCTTAAAACGAAATACAAATCACCATCTTTAAAAATTAGGACGACGCTTCAATTACTGTAAGCACAAACAATAGGATATCTTTTTTTCAGCCACCGTCACTTCCTAAAACATTATAAGTTTTATGTTAAAGATAACAGGCGGCTACAACGCCAAGCACGGCGATTCTCATAACTACACGGAACTTAAGAAAATGAATAAACGCATGATTATTCTCCTTTTCCTAGATATTGCACTCTCAGGATTTGAACAAGGGGCAGCGTGCGCAATGTAGTTGACTATCCTGCAATAGCCGGTTGCAGAGATTCCTGTGCAGGCATCCACCGTTCGGAGTTGAATATACGGTTAAAACACAGCATTCTTTCGATTGGTTCTACTGAACAATACACTGACTGCACAGGCTTTCTCAAGAACAATTGAATCCACTGGAGCTAGGAATACAGTTTTACTAATTAGAAACCATTACAGCTAACATGTTTCCAGTGCTTTTTTCCTTCAGTGGTGATATGCCCAGACAATTTAGGCATAAACTATGATACGGGAAAGCAATAAGGCGAGCAAGCGCAAGTTAATATTGTATCAACGATAACGAATGCTGAACGTCAATAGAAGTTAATATGGATTCAAGAATAAGATATACTAGACTATTACTTTTAGATACTTTATGTTTTAGTTCTTTTTCCAATTAGATTTCTTTTGCTGAATCGTTTACCATTTGCAAAGTTACTTATCTTGAATTGTTGAATTGTTTCGCTACAGTAGTTTTGATACAAGCTTTCGTTCTCTTAATCTTTCTTAGTTGCTACCTCGCGTAACCTATTCGTTTTCTTTTGTTCATTAAGTTGCGGTTGGCTTTCACGGTAATGAGCGTCGATGGAGCTCTTACGAACTTACAAATTCTTTTCTTTTTGATCCGAACATCTACTTAGATGAGTTTTGTCTATAAATTCAGATTCGAATTAGGTTGCTAGTTATCATTTGCTTTCGAGCGATACGATCTCTGAAATTGCGTTAAGTACCGGGTATATCAAGTGGTACCAGTGGTACTTCGATTACCAACTTATCATAATAGCAATAAAATCTTAGCGTTGCACTTTGATGCTCCAAACTTTAATTGCAAGAATGTTTTCTTCTGATTTAATTTCTTGTGCTTCAAAAGATATCTTTTAGTTTTGCCATATTCATAAAATACATGTGATGATATGAATGAGTAAACGAAAGCAAGGAAATATTATCAAACGTTGACTGGGAGTGCCAGCGGTAGTTTGTTAAAGTAGAATATATCTAATTTATGAAAATTTTGTAGCACTGGTACCAATGGGAAAGTTTCAATTATGACAAAAACAATCGTATACATATTAAATTGCAATAACATATACAGTTGCAGACACCAATAAGATCGAAAGAAGAAACAAATAGTAAATATTTTATGTAAACAAAACTGAAAATAGCTTGTCATAAAACAGCTCTTTGATTCAGAACTTCATCTAGAAATAACATTTTATTAAGTAGATACCCAATCTAATAATACGAGTTTGCCGCATTCATTAAAAGTAGAATCATGCACTCAAGAATGCATAGAAAAATGAATGCATATTCATTCATGCACATTATCCACTTAGATTCATTGGAGCATATTTCAATATGTACCGAATATGAAATATTGATATGTGAGCAAATGTTTTAGAAATATAGAGCAATATTTGTATTCCCTATTGTTTAAACAAACCTTAGTGTTATAACCAAAAGCATTAACTAAACTTTAATATTACAAAGGTTACATGTAAACAAAAATGCTTTCATTAACTCTCCTTCCGCTTTGGATAATTTTCTGACTCTGAAAGTATTGTTTCATCACCAAATTTATATGTATGTAGCAAAGACACAAGTTATTCTACCTAAAAGATCGAAATTAAACAGAGTGTTTTTTGTATCAACAAAATTTGTAGTTTCGTATCAATTGCGAAAGGATTGCTAAGTGATGGAGAATGCGAATGAGAAGTTTACAATACTCTCACTTTCAGTTATTTAAGAGAAGACTCACCAAATACTATTAGTTTTTGTGCGTTGATATTGATGTGAATTCTTCTTTAGTGACTAAAATAAGGCAACCTCAGCATGCTTTCTTTGCATAACTCAACTTACCCAATTACTATTTACGCTTGATACTACTTTTCTATTTATCAGAACACTTTAAGGTACCTTGCAATTTAGAAAGACTTCTTCGAATAACTGATAAAAATTAAAAAAATATCGCGTCTATTTACGCAGTTTTGAAATGCACGCCGCGTGTAAGAAGGAATTGGAATATTACTTGCCTTATATTGAACCTCGGAGATTGCTGGTACGAAAATCGGCGCACGATTAAGAGCTAAATTGAAAGTGCAAACTCAAGAAATGAAAGAAGTAACAAACTTTGGTAGAATGAAACCTTGACTACAATTACGAAGAATAATGGCATGAGTTAATGCAACAACTTTGCTTGCCTATAAAGAAATAGTAAAAAGGTATATTCTTTTTACAATGGGATAAGATTTATATATCTAAATGTAACAAGTCATCACACACTAAACTATATTCTTTCTTGCTGGTGAATGTACAATTACGAATAAAATCTTACGAAAGAAAGGAATGAACCAGCTAGTGATAATCGACAATTCACTTTGTTGCTGCTGTCCGGTTTACATGCTTGTTCAGACAACAACTCGCACGCAATCTTGACTTATTCAATAGAATTGCACAGAACAATCTCGGCTGGAGTCTAACTCTTTCCTAAACTATAGGTAAAAAACTAGTAAATCTTCAAATAAAGCATTAAGCCGTTGAATGTTATCTTACGTGATACAACAGCTTAATAAGTAGTGCTTTTGGTTATAACACTAAGGTTTGAACAATAGCGAATACGAATATTGCTCTATATTTTCTAAAACTTTTGATCACATATCAATATTTCATAACCGGCACATAATGAAATATGCTGTAACAAAGGCATTATGTTAGTATAACATTTCTGACGTTTACTCATTTTCGTTCGCTTGCTTTCCTTTGTTTGCCCTTCCTACCTTTTTACCTACTTTACCTTCTATTTCCCTGACTGTTACCACGGCGGCAGACCTATGCTGTTTCTTTTATTACCAACGACATAACATTTCGAAGAACCGCACCGGCAAACACAATCAATATTTATTGCACTTAGTGACAAGTAGATGAGGAGAACAAGAGTTAACGTAGAGAGATTACTTACCTTTTTCTTTTCTTATTTTTTCTTCGTGCCCTTTTTCTTTTTTTGACGTAATATATTGTAGTAAGAATAGTAGTTCACCCAATTATGACAAGGTCAAGTAACTGTTAATCAAATATAAATTTTCCTTAAAACCATCGCATGAAATAGTAGCAACCAGCCAAAGAACAATTATTACGGGATCAATTTCACTAAATGAAAAACATCGCATTGGTCGTAGTCGTCATAAATCGGTTCGCAGAATGTGGTCTATGAATTCACTTTTACATATGCTGCATTGAATCTAAGTGGATAATGTGCATGAATGAAATCTGTATTCAGTTTTCTATGCATTCTTGAGTGCATGATTCTACTTTTAATGAATGCGGCAAACTCGTATTATTAGATTGGGTATCTACTTAACAAAAAATAGCTTCTAGAACATAAAAATTTTATTCATTTCAAGCTCACCAAGGTGTTCATTGAGCATAAATTTTAATCACCGAAGCTACATTTTCAAATAGTTTATTCAAAGCAAATCACTTTATAAGTGAACAATTTTTAGCGGCAATTAAAAAGGTCACATTCTTATAAACGCGAGATGGCAGATAACTTTTCACTTTCTGTTAGTGTGTGGTGTATTTTTTGTTGCGCGAAAGCAGTTTTACTACAATACCACGATTTGCCATGAGAAAAGAATTATCGCCTTCAAGCAACCATAGCATCACAGACACTTTTGAATAAAGCCCAATTTTTTAGTTTTGTTTAAATTACGTCAGATTACCACATTTATTTCATCCTTGTTTAACCTATAGCCAAAATTAGTTATCTATACTTTAATTTCTCATTTCTTTGTCTGCATAGAAATATTACTGCATTCTAAACTTGCTTTGGTAAATATTTAACATTTCGTTGCGCTCTGCTATTTCATCCATTGACTGATCTGGTTTTTACTTTGAAGGAAATTATCTCTTTAGTGCTAACAATTTTCCCAAGCACTTGAAAACCAAATATTGATTAGGTCGTGTTGATCAAAAAAATTTCCCGGAATTTTTTTTGAATACTCCCTTCAATCACATCATACACATTAACCCCTTTCATTTTCCTTACTACAGAAATAACATTATACCATATGGGTTATCGTGACGACAAACGACAATGATTGTAATACCTTTTAATTTATTATGACTACTTAAACATGGCTCTATAAATAATTAAAAAGAAAACGTGTATACACCTCTTGTTAAGTGTATTCAAAGCAGTGGACACCCCAAAAGTAGAAAAAAAGTTTTAAAAAAAGATAGAAACCAGCTAATGCTCAATCAACTGGCTAACTGGCTCGTTGTTTCGACGTAAAGCTTGCATCAGCTTACGATATTATAAAAAGTTGAGATCTACAAGAATAAGGTAGGGCGAAAACAAATGGTTTTTTTCTTTATTCAAGTCTGCTTCTAATGCCATAAAATTTAGAAAAGCTTACAAGAAAGCATCTTTTATAATGAAATATAGAGTTACTTTCATTTTTGTTCCATTTCGGAGGGTTGACATAAAAAAATGCGGTAATGGACAATTTTTTGATTGCTGAAAAGAGATGTACTTTCTTATTTCTGTATTTATCCAGTTAGTGATGAACAAAAGAAAGCTCGTAGAAGATTTTGTGGCTGTTTGAGTATGCAACCAATAATTTCACATGGTTTTCAAATGAAAAATTCAGACGCCAGTATGTCAGGGAGTTACTACAAAATTTGCAAGTAGAAATTCATTTATTAAAAAATTGTAAATGAAAACGTACTTCTCAGCAGATTTTTCAACCATTCCTTTTCATCAGGTGCAGCATCTGCGCAGTCACACTTTCGATGAATCGTTTCTGCAGGAGTCTAACTAGGAACATCACGCAACACCCAAGAATACCGAAGGGTCTAGAAAAAGAATATATTTCAAAAAAAACTTCGTCATGTTCGCTTCCATACGCTTCATCGTTATCATTGACACTGAATTCTTTCTTAAGGAGAGGTTTATATTCAACAAGAAAACGTTCTTCTCCTTCTAGTAAACTCCCGCTTAGTGTTCCATATCCAACCATGGTATAATTGTGTCGATTTTCAAGAAAAGGAAAAACATGGGTTACCCCATCATTGCTCTTAATCAATTTTTTAAGAATACCGTAACTTTGTGCATTAACATTGACCAGTCGATAGCATGTCCGCAAAGGATTTAATATCCAAATCAACTTAGTCAACTTCACCGACATGACTAGTGTGTGAGCCCATCTACGTTTCACTGGACTTCTCTTTGCTTCATAATCGTTACTCTCTCCCGTTATAGAAACAAAGCCGCCTAGAGTAGAACATCAAAACTTAAAATAGTTTCATAAAGTCTACAACTATTGTTTACTGCATACATGATGTGGAGCCAACAATGCACTAACATAACATTTACTTGTTGAAAGTAATTTAAAAAATCGGCTGGAAACACATTTGAACGCAGTACTTCGCACCTTTAAAATATAATTCAAAACACTTAAAATTCAATATACGAAAGAAGGCACACAAACGTACATGGCAGGTTTAAGAAATTCCAATCGAGTAGCAGCTCAGAAGCTTTTTCATACGTTTCCTTTCCTTTTCCAATACATACTCTTATGCTTCTTTGGGTGTAATTACTAGGAAAGGAAGAATCTACCAAGATGAAACAGGAATACAAGGTTAATGATGCCAGTTCAATACACTTGTGTTTTTTGAGCCAGTCAGAATTTACTACATATTTCAGGCTTTAGAAAGAGTAAGCAGCAAATATATATATTTGTTCTGCTTCTTGTAATGGAAAGAGCAATGAAAGCAAGAGGCATGTGTGAAAACTTTAAATATTTTTTAAAGCTAATTTTAAACACAGATAAATTTGATAAGCTTTGGTATGATTAAGACGCTAGACTCAACTGCACCTTGTGAAAAAACATCGAGAGGAGGCTTGAAGGCAGAGAGACCCACAAAATCATAATTTTGGTTTTTATCAACGAATTCGTATCTATGCCGACTTATTTCAGCTTGACTGAAAGGAGTAAAGAGTTTGAATGGCGGTAATATGTTACCCATTTTAAGTGTTGGCTTTGAATGTATTTCAAACCGGGGATGCGCAGGAATACGTATAGTGAAAGAGTTTTGTATTATCAGAGTCTAGCATATTCATCGCAAGAAAAAAGTATGCTTATTTGAAAGGTCTTTCCTACATAATCTGCACGTTGTCTAACCCATCAGCAAAATGACCATTTTTATCAAAGGAGCACAAATGGCACAAAGGTGAAAAATCAAGAAGATAACTTTGGAATTTACCGCAACTCCTTAACAAAAAAGGTAAATAGTTAAGATGTCTACTCAGATGAAAGAAATAGTTAGAATCCAGCAATTGCTAAACGTTCATTTGGTACCTCAGTGCACACCTTTCATGGACCTTGACCTAATGGTACGTCATCAGCACCTATTTAACTTGCTTGGACTAGCTTCATTGTTAGCTCGTATCTTTCCTGCGTAGCGATATCTTTTACTCTAAACAAATTACTATTTCTCCCTTAGGCTGATCGTTGAGAAGCACTAACGAAGACATTAAAATCGTTAAACCGCGCAACAATCTCGAATTTGTATTGTTTTTACTCTCGAATATGAATGTACCTATTTTCATTTGCAGAAGACGGGTGCAAGATATGTATAGGTTTTACCATCCTTGCAATCAAACATAAGTAATGCGTAGCTTATGTGTTGTCACAATCTTAATCTTCTTCGTGCATGTGGACGTTCGAGTTAAACAAGGGATCTTCTTTTATTGCTTTTTATGACTCCGTATTTGTCAAAGTAGCGTGTAAGGTTTAAACTTCACATCGCTGTGTCAATCACGCTTTACTAACTTCTTGAATGAACAATTACATCACCGTTCCTACATTGTAACACGGGACTTAATCATGACGCTGACGTTAGATGTTCTGTAAGTTTCTATTACTTTAAATTACGTTCCCTATATTGCTGTGTTAACATGTAATTACGGCAACTAGTTTTTCATTCTTGTGTTGTAATGTTTTTTTTCACTTTCCGCTTTCATTGCAACATTGTGTTTTCATCTCTATATTGTCAAATGTATAAAATATTAAACTGTAGTTACAATGGCCTCGCACAGAAATTCATTCGTGACGTACGGCAATAGTAGCATTAAAAACAGCAACATGTGTTTTTTCCTAACACATCTAATCCACCAGCACAATTCACCCAGCACTTGTACCAAGTGCTTGTTGTATATAAATCTAATTTAATGTGTTTGATAATAGCTTGTATAGGAATGGATATTAGATAACAATGGGACATGTTAGACTTAATGAAAAGAGTTTTTATTTGAGTGCATGCAACTACGGACGATGCCAATAGGAACTAATCACTTATCCCCCAAATAAGGAATATTAACTCCCAAGCGTTACAAATAGTAACGATGAAGCTAGTATGTTTGAGACAGTAGAATTATCTTTTAAGTAATTTTTCTTACAGTATTTTTTAGACTAGGTAGTCTTTTTTTGATAGTTTCTATATATTAGCAGTATTAGACATGTTTCTAAGTTAACATATATATGTTTAGTTTGGGATTCAATTAGGGTAGATTAGTTTTCATCTTTACTTTCGGTAATATTTGTTTGATCAGAGCGATACTTAAATTAAGTTTGATTAATCAGGTAGGATTGATTTTGGTAACAATTACGGAAACAAACATTGCCAGTTTTGTATACGATATTCTTTTGTTTGCAGCTAGAAGCATAAAATATTGTCAGCATTCTACTTTTTACAGTTTCTAAATTTTCTAGTTTGCATTATTATCTTAGATACATCATAAATTGTAGCTTTGTAGAATATCCGAATTCACGTTAGATGAGACTTCATCTAGTGACCCTACCCGCTCTTCCCTCTTATCAATGACTCTACGCTACGCATCTCAGTAAATCAATTTCACCTACTTCTAAAAGCCTAATCCTTCTAGGAGTTAGAGTGTCGTTATACCAGTCAACAACTTTCACAGCACTTTGTGGAGAGAACAAAAAATATATAAAAACTTTCTAGACAGATTTTAATTTTTTTCATATCCTTTTCGTAGCAAATAGATAGTTGAAATAGGTAATTAATTTACATTCATATATTTCTTCTTTCCCCTTTTACTCATAATTTTGATTTTTTTGTCGATAGAGTTTATTCGTAAGTTTTTCTTATAGTAGTACAACTAGTGAAAGTAAACATGCATAAGAACTCGCATTAACTAATGGGTTCACTTATTCGCAAAAAAAGCGAGATATATTAAGCCGGAAGACATTGATTGGCAAAAACATGACGATTATTCATAACACAAAACTCACGTTTTACATACAACGCTAAAAAATATGTTGGCGAATTCGACACAATAACGACAAGTAGAACGAATCACCTCCCTCAAATTGTAGTGTTAGCATTTATTGCGTTTCATAATATCTTGGGCTATCTGATTAAATGCAGAATACTTAGCAGGCTTGCACAGACAATAGCTTGAACTTTTTCTTATATTAATACAATCTCCGCTTACTCCTCATTCTCTTTCTACAAATGAATGATGGAAAGGTGAGTGTGGTAAAAATTCATTTGCAAAATAATATTAAATTCAAATCATTTTAATAAATGTGATCGTATATAAAAGTAACTGTCGTTGCATTTTTTGTAGAATTACCATTTCCATCACATAGAAAAAATTCTGTGTTTCCTCACTATTACTGTGTTTACAAATTCGGACGTGTAACAAGGGCATTATGTTAGTATAACATTTCTGGCGTTTACTCATTTTCGTTCGCTTGCTTTCCTTTGTTTGCCCTTCCTACCTTTTTACCTACTTTACCTTCTATTTCCCTGACTGTTACCACGGCGGCAGA